>JABACO010000007.1:11083576-11183576 GCA_013339895.1 Ephydatia muelleri | reverse complement strand
TTTGTTTTGGGATTGATTAAGCTTGCATGTAATATTTAGACCGAGATTCGGTCATAACAAGCTATGGTATAGGACCAAATATGACTATGTTTGCCGTGCATGATTTAGTCCTAGAACTATAGGTCCATCGAATTACTGCAAGAGTTGATTTCCTTTTGCAGTATTATATATTTAAGATGCAGTCATCCGCCAGCATCCATCACAGCATTTCAATGGAGGTGAGACCCATCCACATCAATCACAGGTGAACTGTCACTGCAAGCTTTAAGAATCCTTGTGACATTGTAAGTTGTCATGGTAACTTTGACACGCACATTTGACGCCAAATGAAGGTTGATATGTATCTTAACTGACCGGATGCAAAATAAGACTAGCACAAATAACTCTCCTACCCCCCCCCCCCCCCCCCCCCTTCTCCCATAAATATTAGAGCGGATGTATTACGGTGTGACACCGCCACTTGAGCTCACTTGAGTTCAGGCACATTGTAAAAAGTGGGACAGTACTTTAGACGAAGGTTGTTAACTCTGGCTGAGAGGTTATGACGGAGGTACGTTACACATGAGGATTGCATGACGCTATTAAAGTTCAATATGCATGTCTGTTCAGCTTTACCATATTCTAGATATATGAGGAAATTGGTCGCGTGCTTATACAATTTGATGATAGTTGGTCAAAAGTCGGGGAATAAGTGCAGTTGAAGGTCTTATATCTGTAGGGGGAAGGGGGAGGGGGAGGGGGAGGAGATAAGGACCAAGTACGATGACGGGCAGGACCTGTTTCGTTATCTACGACTACATGGTTTGTTTTAAAACATCAATCAGACACGAAACTGCATGCTCATTAATACCGTATATCTTATGATGCGTCTAAATAGACAACAACGCACTTCACAACGCTTTGTCACAGCGACGACCTAGATATTCATGAAAACAGCTCTTCAAATACTTTCAAATGACAAATTCCAAATCTTACAATAAACCTACGATACATTCGTTACACTTACGTACTGTTGTTCTGGTGCACTGTGCACCCGGTTGTCCGGTTTGACTCGACTCAATATGCAGTATATTAACCATTCGCTCGTATACCATCACATTCACACTACGCGATGGAAAATGGTCCTTACCTCGGATGGCAGAAAGCCTATTATGAATACTTGCTCCTCGTTCCCATCTACGTTTTCCTCAGCACGGCGTACTTTGTTGCCGTCGTATTGACAGTACTACGCCTGGTGTCGTGGAATTGGCCAATCATGACAAAGCTGAAGGAAGCAGATCGAAAGACTATCACCTACATGCTCGAAACGTTCTTCAACATGCTGCATCACAGAGAAGGGATACGAGACTTGAACCAAAAGAGATCTGCGGCAAAAGACTGCAAGCCGCCAGCCGTTTCTGAGCCTCAAGAAGATACCCCCGGTACAGCGGCAGAAACGCTGCCGACCGTACACATGCGTATTAAATTCCCGTGCACAGCTCTAGTCCGGGCCACGCCATCAGAACGGAGAGTATCCTGAGCAGCAAGTGGGCGATGACCATATTGAGCTGGTATGTCGCAAGCGTCGCTTCACTGGCTCTGGTCATTTTCTGGGACGTTTTCATTTTGGAACATTGGAACGGGTATGCGGACGAAGGTAAAGCGGACTGTTACATCCACGATGCCAACGGTATACCTACACACTCGTCAACTTCAGTATAACCGAACCGCGCGAACGTCACGAGACTATAGACTGCATCGCATTGGCTTTGGACTTCCCAAAGGCTCTTGCGGAGGTGGCGGGAATTTTGTTCCTGGCGTCCAATGGAATTGCGCTCTTGATGTTCTTATTGCTGCTGATAGTGGATGGCATCGAGTCACGCTGCTATCGCATGGTGATGTATGTCGTCAAGGCAACGGTGGAGTACCTCTTTGTGGGATTGATGATTTACGCCTCCACGGTGCGCTACGAGTTGCGCAGTACAGAGGGCATCAACCTGCTAATACAAGACTATCTCATATCCTTCGCCCTCCTCGTGGGAGTAACCACGCCTTGGTTACTGTTGCTATGGGCGTCAGTTAGTTGGTTTTGGAAGAGAAAGAGGGCAGTGTCGTGATCCGCGAGTCGACCACACAATGAAAGTATTTGGAACTAAATCGATAATTGGTGTTATGTAAAAGTCAGTTCAATTCGTAACTATACAGGAGTAATTTGCATTGCTATAAATTGAGAGGGGTATAGCGGATTGTTTTATTAGGAAAGCCCCTCCAACAAAAAAGTAAAGGCGAGGGCCCGCCCATGCACGAATTATGGCCATTGTGAGGAGAAGATAATTAATGTGTGAGACCATCCAGATAAGTTCCGAAGGTCGTTCGCGGGTCATCATGTGTAGACTCTGTTTACGTTGTTAGGCTTATTTTGCAAAAGGCGACTACGCGTGTCTGGATACATGCAGTTTGACGAGCAGCTTGATGCTAGGGGTAGTCCAAGCGCGCAAGCGCGGGCCTGCGGCTAGTTCGGGTCGTCACATACAACATGAACTGATATCAATACATGAAAACGAAACTGCCCTGATACATAAACACTACACGTCTATGACGTGTCGCTATCAATGCTGATCGATGTGTGAATTAATACATAATTCTTTCCCATATGCAAGATCTCTCGCGAATTATGGAACAACTTTGGAAAATTCTGGGAACAGCCGGTTCGTCAAACGCATATCTCCTCTGCCAATACGAGGATCGTATTAGTTGCACTCACGTGAGACCTAGCGCATATTTACTCACCCCGTAAAACATAAACAGGTCACCTGGTGTTCCGATTCCATAATGCAACAGCGTTTCAATAATGTACGGGTCTAACTCAATTGTCTGGCATCCGTACAGTATATCAAGCCACTCGCTCGTATACTGTCCCATTCACACTACGTGATGGAAAATGGTCCTTACCTCGGGTGGCAGAAAGCCACTTATGAACATTTGCTTCTCGTGCCCATCTACGTTATCCTAGGCACGACGTACTTCGTTGTCGTCGTATTCACAGTATTACGACTGGTGTCATGGAAGGCCAAGTGGTCAATCGTAACGAAGCTGAAGGAAGCGGATCGAAAGACTATCACCTACATGCTCGAAACGTTCTTCAACATGCTGCATCACAGAGAAGGGATACGAGACTTGAACCAAAAGAGATCTGCGGCAAAGAACAGGAAGCCGCCAGCCGTTTCTGAGCCTCAAGAGGATACCCCCGGTGCAGTGGCAGAAACGCTGCCGACCGTACACATGCGTAAACTTCCTTTGCACAGCTCTAGTCCGGGCCACGCCATCAGAACGGAGAGTATCCTGAGTAGCAAGTGGGCGATGACCATATTGAGCTGGTATGTCGCAAGTGTCGCTTCACTGGCTCTGGTCATTTTCTGGGACGTTTTCATTTTGGAACATAGAAACGGGCACGTGAAGGAAGGCAATGCGGACTGCTACATCCGTGGTGCCAACGGTACCTACATACTCGTCAACTTCAGTCAAACTGGACTGCGCGAACGTCACGAGACAATAGATTGCTACGCATTAGCTTTGGACTTCCCAAAGGCTCTTGCGGAGGTGGCGGGAATTCTGTTCCTGGCGTCCAACGGATTTACGCTCTTGATGTTCTTATTGCTGCTGATAGTGGATGGCATCGAGTCACGCTGCTATCGCATGGTCATGTATGTCGTCAAGGCAACGGTGGAGTACCTCTTTGTGGGATTGATGATTTACGCCTTCACGGTGCGCTACGAGTTGCGCGGTACAGCGGGCCTCAACCTGCTAATACAAGACTATCTCATATCCTTCGCCCTCCTCTTGGGAGTAACCACGCCCTGGTTACTGTTGCTGTGGGCGTCAGTTAGTTGGTTTTGGAAGAGGCAGAGGCATTCAAATGATCCACGAGTCTACCACATAATTAACGCATGTATAAATCGATAAATTGATCTTGTGTAACAGTGCGTGAAGATGTGCAACTGATCAGTTACTGCCAGATAGCCTGGTTTGCTATAAATGGGGGGCAGGTGGGCTAATGCCCCACCCAAGCCCCACCCACGCCCACCTACACCACACCACATCCTCGCACGCACACACAAACACACACACACACACACACACACACACACACACACACACACACACACACCTACACCTAACAATTCAGTACTTTGGTACATGTATTTGCGCCAGAAGGAAACTTGCATATGTATGTCAACATAGTAGCCGTAGGTTATCAATGCAGATGGGAATTGATACTTGCGCGACTTCTGCATGTATTTGTAGGTTCGTGAATTAGTCAGCATGCAGAGTCTGCACAACTCTGCATGCTATATGCTTTGGAGCAGTGACGTTCGTCGACTTCAGTACATGCATGGCAGTGTGCGCGTAAGTGATCTTGCATCTTTTTGATTGGATTCGTGTGCGCATTCTCGCGCGGCAAAGAGTCAACTGAAGCATATGGATCGATAAAATAGTCAGTACTCCAAACGTACACTTTAATGCATGACTTGGACTGATCCGGACGTGTTCATTAGTATGCGTACTATTTATGCTCTCTATTGTTTTGTGCAGTAGACCGCCCCTAGAGACATAACAGGTGATATCACAGGTGTTTACCTATGACGAAACCGTACGGTCATACAGTCCCTGTATAAGTCTATAGCACCCATTCATTCATCCTGCGGACTCTGCATCACACTCGGGGTCTGTCACGCCTAATTATGTCCTACCCGGAAATGGTCCGGCGGACTTAATCAGGCAGCCTGAAATGGTCCGCTGAACCATTTAGGGCAGCCTGAAATGGTCCGCCGGACCATTTCAGGCTGCCCTAAATGGTCCCACTATGCCTGTTTTGGTCCGTTCAGACCACTTCAGGCAGGCTGTTTTTGTCCAAGATAAAAAGTACATAATATAGCCTGCATATATATATTTGAGCGGACAATATGTATGCTACACAACACATTGAGATACACAGCAGAAGTACATGTATATAGTATTCAAATAGCAGCAAGAAAGAGGAATAATACAACGTGGGGAATGCTTACATTTTTATAACAACTTCAAAATGAGTTTGCACATTGGTTATAACGATGGATTCTTCCTGGTGTAGGTCATTCACTACTTCATGAGGAGAATGAAGTGCCCACTCATAGATCTTATCAGTAAAGTTTAATACATGAATTGATGTATTCAACAAGCAGGAAACTGCGGTGATTTCCAAATCTGTGGCCCATTCTCCAGGAAACTGCATCTTAGATTGCACAATGATGATTGCATTGATGTATTATGAGGCAAAAGGCAGGACAGCTTTTAATCTGAGGAATTAGATATCATGTAAGTTGTAATAAGTAACCTCATTTCTTCATGATATTCCTGTAATCCAGTAATAATCAATGCAGCGGAAAAAACAGTTTCCATCTGGACTAATTCTCGCTGTTCTCAAGGGTTTTTGTGAGACTTCAATCATTTGTGGCTGCATTGGGCCGTGATGCAAGTAATTATCCAGACAAAAATTCAATCCAAGTGAATTGCACTTGTTATTTGCCATTCTATGCATACTGGGTTGTAGGATATCATATCCACATGATCCGCTTCCTTTTCAAAGGATTTATAAGAGGCATCCACATGATCTACTTCCTTTCCCAAGGCTTGGGAGGAGGAATTAGTATGCATCCCCCAGCAATGCCACTACATAGTGCACATGCTTCTTTTTCTATACAGCCACTCACAGAATGTATCCAAGTGTACGGAAGATATAAGAAAGGATTTATTCCCTAGAAATTGCACCTCTCTTAAACACAACTTCCTTGCTCTGCACCAAATTTGAATTAGTCCCACTGCTCCAACAACGGTGAAGCCTCTATCCACATGTGAATAGATTTTGTTATTTCTCAAGCTCCTCATGCATGTCTTCATTTACTACCACAAAATCACCTCCCAAAATTTCTTGCAGTGGAAAATCACCATAAAAGGACATGTAATCCTTCGATAAAGCAACTGTAGTATCCTTGCTCAATGCATATTCACCCTCCTTTAGTTCCATGGGTGCTTTCTGTGTACAGAATTATAATCTTTAACTTGGAATTTTCATTGCGTTTAAATGCTCACACCAAATGCTTTATCATCTTCTTCAGCCTCATACTGCAAAGTGGAGGCTCCAGTTCTCCACAGACACATAAGATGTGGAGAATGTAGCTGACTCCATAATATCGACTGTCAATTTCAAGTAAACTTGAGCATTCTTATTGACAAGGTGAAGACGGAACAGAGTGATGTTGTAAGGACTAGTTGAAATGATGAGGTGAATTGCTACATGATGACTGGTGTTCTGAGGAATTGAACATCTTATAGGTGTGCACCATTTACATGATTGATACAGACAGAAGAATTTGCAACAGATTGCAAGGAGTAAAATCCTTTGCTGAGCTTTTCAGTTATAATGTATGGCCCTACCCATTTGGCGTTCGATTTCCCTCCCTTCCTCTTTTTCCGAAGAAAATCCTGTTTAACCACCTTAACACCAATTTCAAACAATGAGGCTCTAGTGTATTTAGCATCATATTGCTGCTTTTGCTTAGCCTACGAACAAAAGTGTACATGATGCCAGAGTGTAATATGTATTCTTTATACCTGTGCAATAAGGATATTGTACTTCACATTCTTCAAAATCCTTTGTCTTTGTTTGAACACCTGTTCCATGTGGTTGGCTGTGTTTGGTTCTTTGCTGAACTAAAAAAGTATTAAGTGCAATGTAAATTTAAAATTAAAAAAATCTAGCTTTGGCAAAAAAAAACTTAACAGTTTACAAATCGACTCCAGGTCTGTATCAATTGGTAATCTTGCCTTTCTTCCGAACATCACTTCAAATGGAGTGTAGTTAGTTGATTCATGGTATGAAGTGTAAGGAGAAATCAGACAGTGTCTTATCCCTAACTGTTTCATCATTGCATTGTTCCTGAATTCAGAACCATTGTCCGTTGTCAAAATGCTGGGCAATCCCATGCACGTGAATAGCTAGATATACGGTAAACTGCACACAATGAATGATCAGCATACCTTGTATAGCGCACTTGCCACTTATAGTGCCTCTTTGGTTGGTACAGCAACTGCTTCAACCCATTTTGAAAAGTGATCCCTCAGTGTAAGAGTGTACCTACACGCAATGAAAAAATAAAGAGTAATCTATCCTATTAAAGCAAGTATTCCATGCATTGCATGAAAAATATGAGCTGACCTGTTTCCCAATAATGAAATTGGTGAAATCGGCCCAATAAAGTCAATTACTACATGATACCAAGTGGTATATACAGGACTCAGGATTAAGTTCAGTAGAAGTAACAACAGTTTATCAGAATTCTTCTGGCAAGCCTAACAGGATGCTACCTGTGAAAACATGACAGTAAATATGTGTGACTAATTGCAACCATTACTAGATGAAAAACTTCTTTGTTGAGTGTTGAACATGTGAGGGACAGACGAAGAAGGTGATACTCTTGAACTGGCCTACAGTTACAAGGTCAATGGAAAGTACCCTGAAGGATGCGATGTGAACAAGAAACGATCGATCAGACGAAAGGCGGAAATGATTTTCTTAAAGAATGGCGAAGCGTGGACTAAGAGAAAATGAATGGAAGTACTAAGTTGCGTGCAGCATGTAACTATGTGCTGATCATCGTTGATAAGTGTGGTAGTAGGAGGCAGTGACTATAAAATCCCTCATTACAAGGATACGATTCGAAGTGTGCGCTGTTTGCATCGAATGTATAGCCTACGGTTTTAGGGTCTTACCGTTTCCCCTTCTCAGTGTTGCCAGCTCTTTCGCATGTTTACTGAAATAGGTTGTGAGGCTCATTTTGGATGCATGTGAGAAGCAGAGGATTCTACATTCCTGCCATTCTGACCCTACGTCTGGCCATCTGGGACACCTTCCAAAAAATAATTATAATAACATGGGACCAAAAAATGTCACGTGGGACAATATCGAGTACAAGAACTGCAAAGCTGCAGTGAGTGCATTTCCTGTGGAGGGAGGGAAGATACAGGTATTGCAATGAAAGCCAATGTTTTGAAGGTGACCTAAAATTGTCCGGCCGGACAATTTCAGGCAGCCTTGTTTTAGTCCGGCCGGACCGAAATTAGACGCGGACCAAATCGGTCACTATTTGATCATGAGTGCAGTCATGCAGATTTTCATAGTACAGTGTAATGCACTTGTGATCAGCGTGCGTGATTGGGTAAAATTGTGCGCCGGGCAGTGGCAAGTCATATTTAATTAATATTGTATATAATACGACAATCACCTTGCACGATAAACACAGGCACGCGTAATATGCGCGAATTTTCCTGCCTGGAGCTATTTGCTTGTACATGGCAATGTGTCTGACCTTTATGTACGTCATGTGTTGTCGTTTGATATGTGTACATGTATATTGCAAATCACTTATTGTGCTACCGTGCAGCATGGGTCCGCTGCGCACTAGCGCAGGCGCTACACATGTACTGCATTGTGTCATGAGTTGAGAATGCCGATGCATCAAAGCCGATGAATGGTAACCCAACTGGGCTATATGTTACGCGCGGAGCATGGATTTGCCTGATATAGCAGGTAACATGTATGATAGTTGGTTTGTATTTTATTTTATGGTTTTGATGGTACGTTTTGTTCCCAGATGGCCAGGTGTAGGGTCAGAATGGCAGGAATGTAGAATCCTCTGCTTCTCACATGCATCCAAAATGAGCCTCACAACCTATTTCAGTAAACATGCGAAAGAGCAACACTGAGAAGGGGAAACGGTAAGACCCTAAAACCGTAGGCTATACATTCGATGCAAGCAGCGCACACTTCGAATCGTATCCTTGTAATGAGGGATTCTATAGTCATTGCCTCCTACTACCACACTTATCAACGATGATCAGCACATAGTTACATGCTGCACGCACCTTACTAGTTCCATTCATTTTTCTCTTAGTCCACGCTTTGCCATTTAATAAATCTTTTCCGCGCCTTTCGTCTGATCGATCGTTTCTTGTTCACATCGCATCCTTCAGAGTACTTTTCATTGACCTTGTAACTGTAGGCCAGTTCAAGAGTATTACCTTCTTCGTCTGTCCCTGACATTTTCAACATCTTCCAAAAATAATAATAATAACGCGGGACCAAAAGATGTCACGTGGGACAATATCGAGTACAAGAACTGCAAAGCTGCAGTGAGTGCATTTCCTGTGGAGGGAGGGAAGATACAGGTATTGCAATGAACGCCAATGTTTTGAATGGGACCTATTAAAATTGTCCGCCCGGACAATTTCAGGCAGCCTTTTTTTTGGTCCGGTGTCACAGGAAAATCTGTCACCCGGAAATTGTGTCGCGGCGACAGTTATTCCTAAGGAAATTATGTCGCTCACAATTAACGTAGCGACCGTAAATCCTGAGGAGATTCTGTCGCCGGGAAATACTGTCGCCCACATGCTCTGTATCATTCGAGTCACATGGATCAGTCCGAATACGGCGTACTGCTAGCATCTTGCTATAACCGACCTATCCTCCTTTTATAAAAAGAACGAAAGAGACTGTCTTCGGAGGAGAGCAAAGAGTTTTGTTGTGAAGGAAGGAATTCTTTTTATCGCGGCGATAAAGAAGGTGGAGATTTCGTGTGATCAAAAAATAATTTTTGAGCTAACTGACGATGTTATAGGTTGTGACCGAGAAGGAGAAGCAAAACTTTCTTGAAGGTGTCATTGCGCTGAACTTGGTGGTGGTCACTTTGGACGAGATATGACGCTTTCCAAAAAAGCGAAGAGGTTTTATTGGCGTGGAATGGTAGATGACGTGAAAGAATTTTGCAAGACGTGTGACAAGTGCCAAAGAGCAAACAGGTACATTTTTTATGTACTGATGCTATTCAATGCATATGTTACAGTTGTTCTCTCTCTGTGTAGAAAATTTGACAAGACTTCTGCAGAGCTCCACCCAATTCCTGTAAAGGGGAAGTATGGCACACCATTGGTGTCGATTTGATTGGTTCTTTACCAGAAACACCACGGCATATAATTACTATCTCTTTTCTATTTTCTAAGTGGCCTGAAGCAGGCCATTCCATCAGAATGGTTTTGTGACAATTAGTTTATATTTTGTGCTTTAAACAGTTAATAAATGCATTTCATTTATGTAGCACCTAGAGGGTAGTTCACATTGCTCAAGTCACAGTAAACCTTTATTGGAGCAAGGTATTGTATAACTGAGAATACAAGTGCAGGATTTCATAGATGGGGTAACATAAATTAATCACATGAGTTAATTGATGAATACAAAAGCACACACACATACACACACACATACACACACACACACACACACACACACACTCTAATATTGCAGTGCCTGAAGATGCAGTTGATGATATTGCTGTCAGTGAAGCAGTAGCTACAAGAACATCAAATGTGATAACTTTGACAAAACAGAATGTAAAACCGAAACCCAGCAATCAAAAGCTGATGAAATTCAATGCAAGGAAAGAGGGGTATTGAGTCCAGAGCAGGTTGAGTTGAGACAGAATCGGATTGTAGTGTTCTCGAAGAACAGCTTTATTCTCCAAGCCTTAGTCATCTGTGGAGGTCTGGTGCTTGTATATTGCATTATGAAGCCAAAGAGGATTATCAAGACTTTAATGTGTAAGTAAGTCCTTACTTGTAGCAAAACATAACATTTGAATATATTTGATTATGAAGCAGGATTCAACCTTTGACATGCAAGAAGGAGAGTATGCAGTGAGCAAAGACATTGATGTGGCCTAATGGGCCATACCTTCTATGGTGAGTACCCATTAAAAGAACTACTTGGAGGAAATTTTGTCATCATAAATGAACGCTTTCAAGATGAGTTTGAAGAATTCAGCGGTAAGATCCAATGCACAACTGGAACAACACAAACATTGGTAAAAGGAGTTGAATTAATGAAATTGTGGCTCAAATCTATCAATGCCTGCTTGAAGTCTGTTGCTGTCCTTGGAATTTTCTGATGATTTCATCTGATCTGGATGATATATGCCAGTGGGGACTGACAAGAGAAGTTATTTCTGTGGCAAGCAATTTACCGTAGATGGTTTGTTAGAACGTACGGAACAATGTGCAAGTTTATCTTGTCAGATAGTAGAAGAGCAACATATAAACACAATAAGCTATATTCCAGTTTGCAATATTTGGCAAAAGAAGACTTGATATTCACTAGGATTGACACTTATCCATGGAAATCATTCACATGTGCAGCAGCCTATCAATGTGTCACATCATCCTGCAGCAACAACTAGAATTGCAGCTGATGAGTGGAAACTGCTTTTTAGATCTATGTCATTTGTTGCAACAGGATCTCAAGACTTTCATCAAGAATTGCATCTTCTTATAACTACAAACATGATCCATAAATCAAAGAATCCTGTGTTTTCTCCCTTGTATCCTCTGATAAAAGTACATGTATGGAACAGTACATCAACTTAAGCGATCTAGACTGCAGAGTTTGGGTGTTTCGGCCACTGAAGTGGAGATAATTGCAGCTGCTTCTTTTTTTAATGCAACCATTTATGCACATGCTCAATGTGATTCATACAAGTGGCTAAAAACTCAGCAGATGTAGCTAACAGTGGTTTGCACCAAGATGAATGCATTTATATACATAACAAAACCTCAATCAACATTATGAAACAGTTAAAAAAAAAGTAACGTTTTTTACATGGTGATGTTTCTAATTTACATGTGTTTCAATCACTTCAATATTGTCCATATTCATTATAAGCTTGTATTTCATGTGAAATTATGAATGCACGTTTGACTGTTTGTTTCTAGCGTTCCGCGCGCATTTTAATTTTATGCAGCTTTATACATGCACATGTGGTCTGAAATTGGACAGATGTCATCGGTCTTGCATTTAAAGCTGTACCTGCATGTATATGTACCTTGGAAAATGCGAGCATGCATGCATTCAAAAATCTTATTTCTATATCCCTGTTCAAAATTTTAGAGCCCCCCTCATTACAGATCACACGCCTTTTCCGACAGTTTATAAATACCAATCGCGAGCATGCGAGCGACAGTATTTCCTGGCGACAGAATTTCCTTAGGATATACGGTCGCTACGTTAATTTGGAGCGACTTCATTTCCTTAGGAAAAACTGTCGCCGCGACACAATTTCCGGGCGACAGATTTTCCTGTGACACCGGCCGGACCGAAATTAGACGCGGACCAAATCGGTCACTATTTGAAATCTGCATGAGTGCAGTCATGCAGATTTTCATAGTACACTATAATGCACTTGTGATCAGCGTGCGTGATTGGGTAAAATTGTGCGCCGGGCAGTGGCAAGTCATATATAATTAATTGTATGTAATACGATGATCACCTTGCACGATAAACCCAGGCACGCGTAATATGCGCGCGAATTTTCCTGCCTGGAGCTATTTGCTTGTACATGGCTGACCTTTATGTACGTCATGTGTTGTCGTTTGATATGTGTACATGTATATTGCAAATCACTTATTGTGCTACCGTGCAGCATGGGTCCGCTGCGCACTAGCGCAGGCGCTACACATGTACTGCATTGTGTCATGAGTTGAGAATGCCGATGCATCAAAGCCGATGAATGGTAACCCAACTGGGCTATATGTTACGTGCGGAGCATGCATGGATATGCGCAATCCAGTGATTGTCAAGGGATCCGCGCGGTTTGTACCAGAAACCAAGGATTGGCCGTGGAATTAATTGCTCGTGCTCAAAGCACAGATCTATACAATCGAGAGGTTTTATATATTTATAATACCTTTCTTTTCGTGTAATATGGAGGATGTTATCATGTTTTTAATGAATATTACATCGAATGAGATATTGATATTCGCCTGCAAGCAGTTCAAAAGGATTTTGCCTATTTGAACAAGGTAATGGTTTCCATCGATCTATCTTTAATGGTGCATGTTCAATTTGATGGCTACTTCCAGGATGATAACTACAATTACTAAAGTTTGTCCCTGGATACACGTTGCACCTAGCATCCTTTATGTAATTATCACAAAACGCAATACACATCAGTTCTCACCTTCAGACATGTGGTTTATGTTCTCACTTCTGCACCCTGCCATAGCTTTTTTTCTCTCCGCATCTAATATTCAGCGGCGGCGGAGGGTGTCTATATTTGGGGGGGGGGGGGGGGGGGGGGGGCAGTACAAAAAGATAATTATATTCATACACATACACGCTTACATATGCAATTAAAAGACGATGGAAATGTACCAAAGAAGCGAACTCGTTTATCATTTCGTGATATAAACTCAGCTGTGCATATTGTGCGAATGTTCGTGACCCGTTTTACGTCTGGTAGCTCCACACGAATCACATCAACGAGTATAGAAAGTTGCTTTTCCAGTTGTGGAATAGAAAAATCGACCTGAACGACTGATTTTGATACACACAATGTTGTCCAAACGTACCAGGATAGCACAAAATGCCTAAAATTGTTCTAAAATATCCCTCAGTTTCGGTTGATAGGCCTCCATTTCATTGCTACAGCAAATGCAAGTACAGTCCAATTGACCTTCAACAGTCAACTGGCATTATGTCTACTGGCTGTTTTCACCATCTTTGTCTGAATAACTAGCCGTGTTTGCAAAGATTACAGATTCGTTTGACGTTGATGTCAACTCTCTCTGGTTGTTTTCAAGGGTACTGCCACGACACCTTACAGAACTACTTTCTTCGAATTCGTTCCCACAATTCGAAACCGCACATTGTGACGTTCAGCTCCGGCGGTACCTGAATCACCCGTTAGAACTCCAATAACCCAGACTGAGAGCTCTTATCTTTCTTCGAAACGGGCACGATTCATGCAATAGAACTTGCCTCCTTTTCATCCGTATACGCGCACCCAAACAAGTCACTCACAGCAAAGAATCTCAAACAACGTGTAGTTGGGCGTAGCCCGACCTTCGCGTTTTGGCTGAAGGGTCTATTGTCACATATGTAGGCTATTATCACCTATAGCCCACATACACTATCCCTTCCCCTTCCGCCAAAACGCGAAGGTCGAGCACGCCGAACTAGAACTATAGCAGGTTAAATGTATTTATAATCTGATGTAGGGCAAGGGGGGGCTGAGCCCCCCCCCCCCCCCCCCACCTCGATATTTGGGGGGGCAATTGCCCCCCAGCCCCCCCTGCTCCGCCGCCCCTGATATTGTAGCACACATATTGACACATCAAAGCTCATCTACTACGAGACATATCTTCCTCAAGTCCTGCATTACTATTGACATGTCTGTTTTGCTTCTTTGTATTTCTTAAAGTGAACTGACATAATGTTTGGTCACTATTATAACAAACTTGACACTGGCCAGATAGCAATAAAAGTGAAGCAGATATGGTAGGGTAGAAGAAAACTATGATTGCCTGATATAGCGGGTAACATGTATGATAGTTGGTTTGTATTTTATCTCTGTTCAATACTGATATTTGAATAATTATTATTTAATATCAATTGTATTATTATGTCTGTACAAGAAACATTTAGACTTTGAGGAAATTATTTATCTACATTTCTTTCTGTAGCTATTTGTGAGGTTAACAAAGAAATGAGTGATATTTCAAGTGAATTGTATGCTTTTTGTGTTTTGCGTTTGTAAAATATCATAATTCGCACTAAAATTAATGACATAGATTCAGATCGAAATAGTGATAGTGCCAGGTATATTATATGGATTTATTTGTACAATGTAAATTAGATACTTTAAATGAGTAACATAGATTCAGAAATGGTCGGACATATTGGTCGGACATGGTACATTATGCATATATACATTAATTGACTATTACCTTTAAAGTACTGTTCATTTTCAATCAAAAGTTAGCAGGCAACAAGGTTACATACCAATGATGCATATGTTGAATTCATTCTCATGTTTCAATTTGAAATATCACTCTTCTTCACTTTGAAGCCATTTATCCCATATTTCAAGTGTAAATGTTTCCTTTGGTCATCAATTGTGGACTCTTCTGTGCTAGATTTCATGACCTGTACTCCTCCCTAGGGTGCTGATTGGTCTCCTCCCTGAAGAGCAGACCTGCCACCAAAGCTTTATTGCTGCATCTGCATTGAATGAACTTAATGGTGGCCCTTGAATGTACACTTCCAGAAAGTTGTTCAATGTGTCATTACTCAATGCAGTTCTTCAATCTGTCTTAAGTGCCTTTAAAGAAGATAACATTTGCTTACTCTTCCATTTGACAAATTAGTATTATTATTATTATTGTTCTGGCATCTGGACAGGTAAACAATGGGTACCAGATTTTGTAACACTAAGGTCCAAGTTGCATCAAGCATATTAATTTCATCTGGAAGAGAACAATTTGATACAAATCAAGCTTCAAGCGGTAACCTAAAATGATTGCTAATATGCTCTATAGCTTTCTTTGACTTCCATTAAACTTCAATCTTTATCTGTACCTGGATCACCTGAACGCTTCTATTCACCAGGATTGTGTCTCTAGAAAAACAAGTAAGGATCTTTTAAATTAATTTTGTATAGGACCATACTAGACGTTCCCTCATTGGAACATCAAGATTCGTCCGCTCATTCAACGCATCTTGTGCACATTTGGAATTGGTTAAAATCGCTCAGTATTGAGCCTTGGTAAGAGTTTTTCATGCATTGATTCTCATCAACAGAAGCTCACTGTTGGCCACTCAACAGGACATCTAGCCCAGCCAAACCAGACAATGCAGAGACTGACTTGAGGATGCTCTTCATGGCTGGCACTATGTCTAGCTCACTGCTCTGAAGACAAAGAACTAGAAGATGGTTTGAATTGAGAGCATAACATAAAGAGCACAGCCACAAATGACCCTGAATTGCATCCACTTTTTTTAGATAGCCTCTTATCTTTGCCCTGTCATCTCATTGTACTGAACGGTCTTCTGCAAGTGTGGCTAGAGAGTAATGTAGGCACCATAATCTTCGCAATGATCTTAGACTTTGGCTGATATAAAGAATAAGAGATGCCAGACGGGAGATGGTGCTTTGGGCCAATTGTCATACATTTCAGCAGCAAGGAAAATACAGACCCACCCAACTCCTGACACTTTGGGTCATTGAAAGACTCTGCTGTGTAAGTTGTAACTCCTGCTGATTTACAAGCATCACCCAAAGTAGCCTAAGTAAGGGGAGAGGTAACTGTTACGTCAAAGGCTGCCAGTTTTGCCTTTCCCATCCATCAACAAGCACATCTGTTGGATGAGAGTTTTTTTGAGTCCCTAAAGGCCTCTGCCAACCACATGTACAGACAAGTGAGCATGACAACAAAACTCTGTAAAAATATTTCGCATGATGACCACGTCGACACCATGTCTGCATTACACTGCGTCATGACCAACAGGATCCAACGTGATACCTGGGCAGAATAGGCACACTGATCCTACTGAGGAGTTCATACCCAGCCACCACATTACTGCAGCTTCGAACTCAGCTGGCAAACCTAACCCAGGACCTTAGCGCTTCAACTTTGGCTGAGACAACACATGATGCGGTTCAAATATGCATCGCGAATATATCGACCCTCACTCCGTCTAAAGCTAAGGCCACGAGTAGCCAGGTTGGAAATAGATAATCCACGGTGATGGCACAGGTGTGAATGGCACAAGAGATTGTCCAATTAAAGTCTGAAAGCTATACAAATGTATCATTGTTCATTTTAAGACAGACATCAAAGGAAAGTCATTCAACTAAGCTTATGGCAGTTGCTGCACCACGTGCACAGCCCAACAAATCTTGAGCAACAGCCTGTGCTCTCAGAAAGTCCCACGCTTTTTGTGAGAAAGCTGCACAAGATACACAGGAATGGCCTGATGACCTTGAGACCATATAGACAGAGCCAAATCTACAGTAGGAATGGGAGCTTGTGAGGTAGAAAATAGGATCGGAAGCACCAGTAGCAGAAGCCAAAATGGCAAACGGCGCCAATATGCTGATGATGATTATTATAATATTTACATCATTACAACTGACATAAACTAATATTTTAAGATAGTTCATTATAGATAGTTATCTAATGGCAATCCCTTGTCGAGACAAAAGGGCTCTTGCATTGGACCTCACGAGAGTGATACTGAGCCTGCCATAGAGAGCAGTCGTGGCACAGGACTATGAGCAGTGCAATGGGATGGCCAGGCGAGAAGTTTGCTAGAGTGACTCTGGCTTCAGCGCTCCAACAGCCATACGTCTAAAGTATAATTATTATTTTGAAAATGACTAACATGCACTTTCAGTATTAAAAGCAAGAATAACAAAGAATAGTGACATTCACTTGTTAGCACGTAGAGCTTGCATTATAAATTCCGGTTGCACGTTTTACCTGTTCCAAGCCGCTTTCTTGTTTCAGTTCCAGAGTCCGCCATGATGACTATTGAATCTGCTCGACATTCAAAATTATTCAGTTTCGTTCCCAGACCCGAATATTCTTAGAAGCGGATGAGATGTAAGGAGCTGGTTCGATCGAGGTCGTGAAAGTGATAGAAAAATAGTCATAAAGGTCAGCATACACGGGGAGACTTCCTACCGACTTGTCGCATGCAACTCGAATGAATATGGGTAGAAGTTCCGTAATTGTTTAGTTTACTGATGGTTTGCGGAACATATGTCCATATTCATTTGATTTGCATGCGACAAATCGGCAGGAAGTCGCCCTGTGTATGCCGGCCTTAACGAATCCTTACTTAGACCCTGTTTGCAAAAGGTTAATAAGACATACTGAAAGAACTCACCTAAATAACTATGCATGTGATGTGCATTATCCGCTCAATCAAATTGTGCCACATCTCACGCAAATATGTAATTAATTTCACGTATACTCACGGACAAAGATATCAACGCCAATGATATAACTTAACGTCTCTGTCTACGAGTGACGGGTGTTTCATTGCATTAGAAAAATGACGTTAGGTCTCGTCCCCACTTTTACCTACGGGACAAATAAATGGACTTTCATTATAGCATGGCATTGGAATGTGCTTATCTTTTGTAATCCGTTCATGGTAAGCGTACTACAGGTGAATATCTGGGTTATGCACCCTTTGGGGACTAAAATGGCATAAACATTATTTTTGTATGCGAATATATGCCATGATATGGGTCCGTCTAATAGCGCTCCATTTAGAGTGGTTGATTTTACAAAGCTTTTGTTCGTTAATTTGCCTGGCATGAGTTTAAAAACATGTATAAACGTATAGAGGAGAGCTGGATGTATCTGATTTGGTTGTCTTTGTTAGCAGACTTATTTTCTGTGAGTCGTACCAAACCTCTGAATACGACCAATTACTGCGGTCTGATTAACAATGTTAGCAATACAAAAAATGGGTGATGGATTACTGTGACCTCTCAGTAAAAGTGTACTAAATAATTGGACAATAACATTGGAGTTTTAATTGTATCACTGTGGCAGTAAACTACAGTACGTTGATCATTTGTGTAGAGATTTAAGTGTTCAAATCAGCAATCAAATCCATGCATGCATGCTATAAGTAATCTTTACAGTTCTTAGTCTAGTCTTTTTATTTTCTCTTTCTGCTCTTGCTTGTGGCCTTAGGCCATTTATATTTGGACGCACACTCAGGAAGTAGTGTTCTTTCATGATGCACTTTAGCCGCTCCACTTTATTGGCCATACAGCCATATGTTCTGTACAGCTTATTAAAATGGGCATGTAGGGCTTCAGTGCCTTTTTCACCCATTGATGCGCATATTTTGCACATGTAAAACACAAAGAACTAGATTGCGTACTTACACATACCTGTAACATCATGTTTACACGGTTACCAATAAATGCTCCGCCATGGTTATGCTGACGTTGCACATTGAGAGTCAGTCTACACCCTTCACAGATGGTCCTTCAGACACTTGCAAAGCCCTTTTTAACCTTTTATTTACATCAAAAATGGAGTGTTCCTTGATGTAGATACATACATTTTGTATGGAGTTTTCAGCCACCAAGTAACTAACCAACTTGGCTATTTTGCTGCTGTAGTTTCCATCACGCACCTTCTGCCATAATAACTCCCGTTTTCGGCCGCGGATTATTCTGATTTCGAACACGTGGTTCGATGGTCACCGTGGCTTGAGCGCTTCTCCGTTACCAAGACCTTCAACATCAGGATCAATTAGTACTATTGGGCTCCCCGAACTAGAAAAATGTACTATCACTCATACATGTATATCATACTTTTATTTCTTTCACTTCTGCATAGATACTGGGGAAAGGTGCATGCGGATCTTTTCCGTCCTACACCACAGACGTTTTTGTCTGTCCATATTAAAAGTGGAGGACAAAGATGCAATAGCCATATACAAGCAGCACGTTTCTATTTTGGTATGTACATATTTTTGAATAAAATAATAATTATAATTATTTGGGTCAGTTTCCGAGAGAATGAAAAGTGGCTATATATATATAAAGTTATAAAAATGCTTCACGTTTGAATCGCTAAAACTCCGTAAAGGTTTAAGCTTTCAACTTCCTGTTTCGAACACTTCTTGCCACACCACTTCTCTCTACGAAATTCGATTTTGGTGTCTTACCCTTGCTCCTTGCCGACGTTACAAGGCACAGTACCCCGAGGGGTTCAAAATCCAGGTAGCTCCCTGCAGGAATGTCCAAATCACTTCAAAATCGATATGCACGTAAAGGAGTCCTGTCGCTATTGATTTCTGCAGATCGTTGATTTGTACCTCTTCCGTTATGGAGATACAGCAACGCAAAGTAAAGTCAACGTTTCCCGCTCGAATCGCGCCTTTCTCAGTCACACTCGGGAGAATGGAAGCGACTGAGAAAGGCGCGATTCGAGCGGGAAACGTGGACTTTACTTTGCGTTGCTGTATCTCCATAACGGAAGAGGTACAAATCAACGATCTGCAGAAATCAATAGCGACAGGACTCCTTTACGTGCATATCGATTTTGAAGTGATTTGAACATACAAGAATAATAAAGCATACAAAATACGTAATACATTTAGACATACGGGGCAAAAACAACTATTTAAGCATGACGTTCAGGCAGAGATACTAGGCAACTCTGCTCCATCATCCATTCCAAATGCACTCCTCCATTTGGTGCGGGGGCCCCTCAGAAAAAGGTTTGTTGCTCTGAGGATTGCAAAAGACAGTCGTGCTCTAAATGGTCGTCATAACAGAAATGCGGCCGGCTACATGTATATACATGTAGCTTTACTAAATAATTATAGTTAGGTTTATTAAAATGTTCACAAACTGTTACTATATCTCCGCTTGGCGGAGCTTGCATAATGCATAATTAACTTAACTTAATTAATCGCAGACTATGACAGCATAATTGGATCATGCACCATCAACCGCAATGCATGCATGCATGCACGGATAATGCTCGTAACTAGTGAAATGAACAAGAAAAGCGTGGAAATTGTAACTGAGCGTTGTCCGAGGTTACCAGGGCAATACAGTCTATATAAAATCGCCGAGCTTTTTCATGCATACTGATAGAGCTTACGTATAAGCGTTGAAACTTTCAAAGTAATGCCGCGAGTGCTACTGACAAGGAGAATGACATGAGGCGTATCCCACTGGGTTCGAGCAAGGATTGTAATAGTTAATAATCCTTGGTTAGAGCTACTAGCTGGTTTAAGTAGACAACGATCAATTAAAAGAACAGATCACATTGCACACTGCCATGAGGCAAACCGCATGATTTCTGAATGTTTGGTCTGTCCCTATCGGCATGCGTTGCATGATTTCTTTATCAACTAACTGACTTTTCAATCCATGCACCTATGCGTGGACGTACCGCAGTAGCCACACCCTCGCGCAGTAGCTTTGGCAAGCTGTACTATAGACTTTCGTTATTTAACTATTTAACTGTACCAGATTTAAATCAATGTTATTTGCACGTGAGCCAAAGTTTAGTCGTAGACGTCATTAGGTATTGTCATGATATTTAAATAGCTTGCGTCATCTTACATTTATGAATACACAAAACAAAACAAAAGTATTATTTTAAATGATAAAAAATATTCAAACTTTGTAATTTTGTAATAATAAAACACCAAATGGCCATCAAGTGGTGGCTCGGGCTAAATACCTCACCTGGCTCACCTCCCTGTGCATTGTGTCCAGAACATCCCTTGGATCCCCTAGGCCACCATGCAGTAACATGTAAGAGAGGTGGTGATGCTTTATCCAGGCACAACAAGCTCAGGGATGTAGTGCTTCAGACCTGCCATCGTGCCTGCATAAGCGCCAAGGCGGAGGCTGGTAGTGGACTAGGACATGAGCTTCGGAACACACGCCCTGCTGACATCCTAGCTTCCAATTGGCTCTGTGGCAAGCCTGCTGCCTTTGACCTTACTGTGGTGTCTCCGCTTAACCCTACCTTTATCTCTGAAGCGGGTCGCACAGCAGGGTCAGCAGCGGTTGCCGCTGAGCTAAGGAAGCACTCTGCCAATGATGCCAAGTGTTCCGAGTTGGGGTGGACGTGTATTCCCCTTGTGGCCGAGTCATACACTGCATGGAAGTTGGCACCACATTCCTCAGCACCACATTCCACACAAATTATCACAATAATCAAATTGTACGGCGCGCGCTCGTCCGAACAAACCACAAGTGCATCGCGTAACTCCGGCCCCGCCCCCTCAGACATGGCGCCTGACATATATAGACGGCATTAGCCTCTTCTACAGGCACTAGTTGTGTATACGGGGGTGTAAAATCGGGCATGGTGTCCCATGGCAAGGTCGTAGCGCGCTAGCCATTACCAAGAAACTTGTTATACTCGTAAACTTTGAAGAAAAAAATTAATAACTACGGACGACACTAGTTTTCCTGGTAATGGCTAGCGCATGCGCGCTAGGATACTACCAATGGACACCAAGCCCTATATTTTATACCCTAGGAATTTAATATAAAACCCCAAATGTATATGTAAGTATAGTTTAATTTTTTGCATTAGAACATTACATGACTGTGTAAATCAAAACATGTGTACATGTAAAAACTACTTGGGCAGTGTTTGGTTCAAAAAGCACGTTGTCGCCTCATTCCAGGCTATTGCATACAGCTGTGATTATCTACATAGTGAAAGAGAAATCACTTGAAAGAAAATAAATACATTTTAAATCACTTACTTCTGGCCACATGATAAATTTACTGAGTTGGGAAAGTGTCATTAATGCCCGTTTCCCCACATCATCCTGAACACCTACAAGGTAGAGCTCTATCTCGTGTACCTAACAGTACATATCAGTGAGGCGTAGCATAAAAGTGTATAATACACACCATATCACTGCATTTTTCTAGAGGCCAATATGGATTTTCTTTTCTGAATGCTTTGATACTGGAGGTGTTATTTGCAAATTGTGATGTATGCCTTCCAGTTAAAATCTGTCATATTAGTGGCTGTAAGTAAATGTGTTACTTTACATGCATTAAACATTCCTGCATGCATGCATGCATGTTTCAAGTACCTCGTCTTCTTCACCACTTGTCTAATAAATGTTCTGGTAAATGGTGATTGGTAATGGTGATAGAGCTGAAGTTACATGTGTTGCACACATTTTTTGTGTTACCTGTCTGACTTTCTCTTCAAACGATTAGATGGGAAATATCTGATGTAATGTTCTCTTCCCCACCTAGGGGCACCAAGGTCATCAGGGTCAGGACCAGGATTTTCCTACTCAGGCACCAAGAAGTCATTCGTATCAGTATCAGAATTCAAAGAACTAGTGCTTCCACTTTCTATGTCATCATCATCTTCATTGACACTATGATGTTCCATCACATCTGAAAAAGTTGACAATTACATATGCATGCACACTATAATGGATTTCTTTAACCTTTAATTGCATCATCTGACTTCTGCAGTGGATGCAGTGCACCAATGGACAATTCATGTGCCATTTGCTTCCTGAATCGACTCATCATGTTCTGTGGATATGCTTATATTATGCCTAGCTACAGTGCTCAGTGTTTACTTGTGTGTATATCCAGTCTTGACTTTCAACTTGCAATCGTGCTGCCTATGTAACGTTATGCATGGTAAAATAATGTATTCATATATCTTTAAAGGATAACTTACAAGACATACAAAAACACCACAGTCATATGAGTTGCTCTGCGTTGGTGAGTTGCTGATCTTCATGTGCATTGTTAAAACAAGCAATTGTGTATTTATTAAAAGGTACATTAAAACTCGTCAGTGCTGGGTAGTACCTTTGAATCAGCATACTTCCAGCCAGAATCACAGAGGTGCACCATTGCTCTATGCTGCATTTCATTGCAAAGATACAGCCTACATGTATAGCACATAGAAATTTCATGCACATATTATCTTTATAAAATCACTTACCAAATCGTGTAAACTGCATAATCATCATCAGAGCAGTGCATTGAATCAATGCTTTGAATGAATTGTGCCTAGTATTTCCGTCAAAAGGTATAATCTCCTAATCAAATTATGTACCAAACTTCAATTTACCAGTAGACTCCAATGATTTGGTTTGTGAACAGGAAAGAGCAATTTCTCATAGCTGCATACATCTTCACCGTGACCCACCCCCTTAGAGGACCATGGCTATGTCACACCTGTGAGACTGACCGGGTGACCAAACTAAGCGATGTTCTAGGAATCCTGCACCTCAACAGCATCTCCTGCTGAGTCACACATCTGTGCATGTGTCATGGTTGTGACCCACCCCCTCTGAGGACCATAGCTATGTCACACCTGTGAGTCTGACAGGGTGACCAAACTAAGCGATGTTCTAGGAATCCTGCACCACAATGAGGTCTGTGTCACACATCTGTGCATGTGTCATGGTTGCGACCCACCCCCTCTGAGGACCATAGCTATGTCACACCTGTGAGTCTGACAGGGTGACCAAACTAAGCGATGTTCTAGGAATCCTGCACCTCAACAGCATCTCCTGAGGTCTGTGTCACACATCTGTGCATGTGTCATGGCTGTGACCCACCCCCTCTGAGGACCATAGCTATGTCACACCTGTGAGACTGACAGAGTGACCAAACTAAGCGATGTTCTAGGAATGCTGCACTTCAACAGCATCTCCTGAGGTCTGTGTCACACATCTGCGCATGTGTCATGGTCGTGAGACACCACGTCTGAGAACCATGGCTATTACACACCTGTGAGACCAACAGGGTGACCAAACTAAGCGATATTCTAGGAATCCTGCACCACAGCAGCATCTCCTGAGGTCTGTGACACACATCTGTGCATGTGTCATGGTTGCGACCCACCCCCTCTGAGGACCATAGCTATGTCACACCTGTAAGACTGACAGGGTGACCAAACTAAGCGATGTTCTAGGAATCCTGCATCACAATAGCACCTCCTGAGGTCTGTGTCACACATCTGTTCAGGAGATGCTGTTGTGGTGCAGGATTCCTAGAACATCGCTTAGTTTGGTCACCCTGTCAGTCTCACAGGTGTGACATAGCTATGGTTCTCAGAGGGGGTGGGTCACAGCCATGACACATGCACAGATGTGTATCACAGACCTCAAAAGATGCTGTTGTGGTGCAGGATTCCTAGAACATCGCTTAGTTTGGTCACCGTGTCAGTCTCACAGGTGTGAAATAGCTATGGTTCTCAGAGGGGGTGGGTCACAACCATGACACATGCACAGATATGTGTCACAGACCTCAGGAGATGCTGTTGTGGTGCAGGATTCCTAGAACATTGCTTAGTTTGGTCACAAGGTTGCACTTTGTCACACTCACAGGTGTGACATAGCTATGGTCCTCCGAGGGGGTGGGTCACAACCATGACACATGCACAGATGTGTGTCACAGACCTCAGGACATGCTGTTGTGATGCAGGATTCCTAGAACATCGCTTAGTTTGGTCACCCTGTCAGTCTCACAGGTGTGACATAGCTATGGTCCTCAGAGGGGGTGGTTCACAACCATGACACATGCACAGATGTGTGTCACAGACCTCAGGAGATGCTATTGTGGTGCAGGATTCCTAGAACATCGCTTAGTTTGGTCACCCTGTCAGTCTCACAGGTGTGACATAGCTATGGTCCTCCGAGGGGGTGGGTCACAACCATGACACATGCACAGATATGTGTCACAGACTTCAGGAGATGCTGTTGTCATGCAGGATTCCTAGAACATCGCTTAGTTTGGTCACAAGGTTGCACTTTGTCACACTCAAAGGTGTGACATAGCTATGGTCCTCAGAGGGGGTGGGTCACAACCATGACACATGCACAGATATGTGTCACAGACCTCAGGAGATGCTGTTGTCATGCAGGATTCCTAGAACATCGCTTAGTTTGGTCACAAGGTTGCATTTTGTCACACTCAAAGGTGTGACATAGCTATGGTCCTCAGAGGGGGTGGGTCACAGCCATGACACATGCACAGATGTGTGACACAGACCGCAGGAGATGCTGTTGTGATGCAGGATTCCTAAAACATCGCTTAGTTTGGTCACCCTGTCAGTCTCACAAGTGTGACATAGCTATGGTCCTCAGAGGGGGTGGGTCACAACCATGACACATGCACAGATGTGTGTCACAGACCTCAGGAGATGCTATTGTGGTGCAGGATTCCTAGAACATCGCTTAGTTTAATCACCCTGTCACTCTCACTGTGACATAGCCATGGTCCTCAGAGGGGGGGGTCACAACCATGACACATGCACAGATGTGTGTCACAGACCTCAGGACATGCTGTTGTGGTGCAGGATTCCTAGAACATCGTTTAGTTTGGTCACCCTGTCACTCTCACAGGTGTGACATAGCTATGGTCCTCAGAGGGGGTGGGTCACAACCATGACACATGCACAGATGTGTGTCACAGACAACAGGAGATGCTGTTGTGGTGCAGGATTCCTAGAACATCGCTTAGTTTGGTCACCCTGTCAGTCTCACAGGTGTGACATAGCTATGGTCCTCCGAGGGGGTGGGTCACAACCATGACACATGCACAGATATGTGTCACAGACTTCAGGAGATGCTGTTGTCATGCAGGATTCCTAGAACATCACTTAGTTTGGTCACAAGGTTGCACTTTGTCACACTCAAAGGTGTGACATAGCTATGGTCCTCAGAGGGGGTGGGTCACAACCATGACACATGCACAGATATGTGTCACAGACCTCAGGAGATGCTGTTGTCATGCAGGATTCCTAGAACATCGCTTAGTTTGGTCACAAGGTTGCATTTTGTCACACTCAAAGGTGTGACATAGCTATGGTCCTCAGAGGGGGTGGGTCACAGCCATGACACATGCACAGATGTGTGACACAGACCGCAGGAGATGCTGTTGTGATGCAGGATTCCTAAAACATCGCTTAGTTTGGTCACCCTGTCAGTCTCACAAGTGTGACATAGCTATGGTCCTCAGAGGGGGTGGGTCACAACCATGACACATGCACAGATGTGTGTCACAGACCTCAGGAGATGCTATTGTGGTGCAGGATTCCTAGAACATCGCTTAGTTTAATCACCCTGTCACTCTCACTGTGACATAGCCAAGGTCCTCAGAGTGGGGGGTCACAACCATGACACATGCACAGATGTGTGTCACAGACCTCAGGACATGCTGTTGTGGTGCAGGATTCCTAGAACATCGTTTAGTTTGGTCACCCTGTCACTCTCACAGGTGTGACATAGCTATGGTCCTCAGAGGGGGTGGGTCACAACCATGACACATGCACAGATGTGTGTCACAGACCTCAGGAGATGCTGTTGTGGTGCAGGATTCCTAGAACATCGCTTAGTTTGGTCACCCTGTCAGTCTCACAGGTGTGACATAGCTATGGTCCTCCGAGGGGGTGGGGCACAACAATGACACATGCACAGATGTGTGTCACAGACCTCAGGAGATGCTGTTGTGGTGCAGGATTCCTAGAACATTGCTTAGTTTGGTCACAAGGTTGCACTTTGTCACACTCGCAGGTGTGACATAGCTATGGTCCTCAGAGGGGGTGGGTCACAACCATGACACATGCACAGATGTGTGTCACAGACCTCAGGACATGCTGTTGTGATGCAGGATTCCTAGAGCATCGCTTAGTTTGATCACCCTGTCAGTCTCACAGGTGTGACATAGCTATGTTTCTCAGAGGGGGTGGGTCACAACCATGACACATGCATAGATGTGTGTCACAGACCTCAGGAGATGCTATTGTGGTGCAGAATTCCTAAAACATCGCTTAGTTTAGTCACCCTGTCACTTTCACTGGTGTGACATAGCCATGATCCTCAGGGGGGGGGGGGGGGGGGGGGGGGGGGGGGGGTCACAACCATGACACATGCACAGATGTGTGACACAGACCTCAGGAGATGCTATTGCGGTGCAGGATTACTAGAATATCGCTTATTTGGTTAGGATTACTAGACCATCGCATCGTTCAAAATTAGATCAATACATTATATTCATTGCTATCCTAGCCGCACGGCAGGTTTTTGTGATAATTAGTGTGGAATGTGGTGCTGAGGAATGTGGTGCCAACTTCCATGCAGTGAGTCATACGGAGCTTGGGGCAGCGAAGCGGTGCAAGCTTTTTCACGGCTCGCATCATACCTTGCCACAAGGACCAACTCCCCCAAGTCCAAGGTTGTCTGCAGCCTGTACGGCCGCCTTAATTTGACTCTTGTGCGAGCCAATGCCCGAGCCCTCCTCTTACGATGTGGATGTTCCCTTCAGGAGGGGGATATTTCATCATCGTAACTTTCATAGCTAGTGTGTCTCAGTGTGTCAGGATCCTGATAGCTATCGTGAAGAAATATGCTGGATGAATGAATGCTGTCAAACACTTAAATACTGTTGGACACTCTGAGAGAAGCTTTTTGCAATTGGAACTACTCAAAAGTCCTGTATAGCTTTCCTCACATTTGGACAACTCTATATCTTAGACATCCTGAATACCTACAGTGTACCCTAGCTATTTGTGTCCTTTCTTGTCATCGTGAGACATGTTGTTTATATTTAATTATAAAAAAAAAACGCACCCAATAATGAGGATACGTGGAAGCTGATAAGGGAAAAACACCCAGAGGGGCCACTCCCTATAATCCCCGAAACAACCTCTGCACAATCCATATCCCTGAATGACGATTTTGATGTTTACAACATCCTTAAATCCTTCCCGAAGGGTACTGCAGCAGGTCCTTCTGGCCTAAGAGTGCAACACTTGTTAGATGCGGCATCCATTCCACTTCCCACGACTATTGGTTCCCTGCTAAGAAGGGTTGTTAATCTCTTGGTGTCTGGGAAAGTTCCTCAGGAGGTTTCTCTTTTCATGGCAGGTGGGTCCTTGACAGCGCTCAGCAAGTTAAAGCCTGGCTGTGCCCCGGACATAAGACCAATCGCTGTGGGCGAGGTTCTGAGGAGGTTGACAGGAAAATGCTTATGCGCTGTCCTTAAACAAAGGGTTATTGATTTTTTTGAGCCCATACAGTTTGGTGTGGCTTGCCCTATGGGTTCAGAAAAGGTAATTCATGGAATTAGAGCCTGTGTGGAAAAGTTTTGGAATTACAGGGATTATTCAGTTATGAAGGTGGATTTCAAGAACGCTTTTAATTTAGTCTCCAGAGATGCTGTTCTACAGGAATGTGCAAATCATTTCCCAGATTTGCTTCCATGGGTTGCCTGGTGTTATGGCTCTCACCCTTTTTTGTGGCACACTATGGGTCAGCTAACATCACAATCAGGTGTGCAGCAGGGAGACCCACTGGGTCCTTTTCTGTTTGCATTAGTTTTGCACAAGGTTGCTGGAGCAATTAAAGAGGATTCTGAGTGCAGCCAACTTTTGTATCAAGCTTGGTATCTTGACGATGGCATCCTAGCAGGCAAGAAATCTTCAATTCGTCGATCCTTGTCCCTTATACAGGAGTTAGGACCCCCTCTTGGTCTTTACGTCAATATCTCTAAATGTGAGCTCTATTGCCCAGGCGATACCCCCACTTTCCCATCAGAGCTTAAAGTATCCAATTTGCCTCATTTTGAGATCTTAGGGTGTGTGATGGTCTGGGGACCTTATGACATCATTACAGGCCCCCTTTTGTCAACATTATGGCGGGAGCCGGGGTTGCGCCGCAGGAGCCGCTGACCTGACTATTGTTAGCATGCATTGTGTCTTTGTGTTTTTGTGATACTTTTGAGCTACTATATAATATCCTGCATTGCTTTGTAAAAGAAGCTTGACTTTGGTGAATATTTGTGATCTTGCGTTCCGCGGTCCTTCACATTTGGTGGCAGCGGTGGGATACATCGTTGGCGAAATACAACGAGACCCTACTGTGGATGTCAGCAACTCGATCCGGTCGCAAATACAAAGAATCACAATTAAGAATGGCGAACATCGCAGAGCACACGCAGCCGAACGAAGGCGAGGCAGTTGGCGCACTGGCAGAAATGCTGAGGATGCTAGTTCAAAGAGAAGAGCAGGCGGAGGAAAGACGTCGACGAGAGGAGGAACGTCGCCGTACAGAAGAGGACGATCGTCGTAGGGCGGAGGAGGAGAGACGTCAGCGAGAGGACGATCGTCGCCGCGCAGAGGAGCAAGAGAGACGTCAGCGAGAGGAGGAACGTCGCCGCGCAGAGGAGCAAGAGAGACGTCAGCGAGAGGAGGAACGTCGCCGCGCAGAGGATCAGGAGAGACTTCAGCGCGAGGAGGAACGTCGGCAGCGAGAAGTAGCAGAGAGAGAACGTATGGAAGCGGTTTTTGCAGAAGAAAGGAGGGAGCAGAGGCGTATACTGGAGACAATATTGGAGGCTCAGGCTCCCAACCAGCATCGAAAGGACACCGCGAAGCTCACTAAACTAACGGAGAGCGAAGACATAGAGGCGTACTTGACCACTTTTGAAAGAATGATGGTGGCTCACGAAGTGGAGGAAGAGAAATGGGCGTTTAAGTTGGCTCCCAATCTGTCTGGCAAGGCTCAACTGGCGTACGCAGCGATGGACAGTGAGGGCGCAAAGGACTACGAGCAAGTCAAGGAGACTATATTGCTACGGTATAACATCAACACGGAGACGTATCGACAACGTTTCCGGTCCGCCAAAAAGCAGGAAGATTGGTCTTACAGGGATTTAATTGTTAAACTTCAAGATCTCTCGCGGAAATGGACAAAGGATAAGACTAGCGCGGAGGAAGTTGTCGACCTGATGGTGACGGAGCAATTCTTAACTACCCTCCCTCAGGAGCTGCGGGTCTGGGTTACAGACAGGAAGCCCAAGACTAGTACAGAAGCGGGGCAGATGGCAGATGAGTATGTGCAGGCAAGGAAGTCTACTCAGGAAAACAAGAGGGTCTCGGGAGAGAAGGTGATCAAGGAAGCTGTTCTGTGTCACACATGCGGAAAGGCAGGTCATATTGCTCGAGATTGTAGAAGCAAGTCAGGTGGAGTGCAGAAAAGGAATGAAAAGGAGGACCAGGAGAAGAACGGACGGTCAGAGATACGGTGTTTCAGCTGCGGGGGAAGGGGACATATGTCAATGAAGTGCCCAAGCAAGGCGTTGACCTGTTTGGAATCTTCCGCACACCCAGGCTGGCACAACAGTAAGGATGGTCCAACCTGCTCAGGAAAAGTGGAAGGAAAGTCAACTGATGACATTCTCCTAGATACAGGATGCTCCCGAACAATGGTGCATACGGACTTTGTGATGCCCGGTTCAGTATCCAAAACGCAGCAGGTGACCATTCGGTGTGCTCACGGGGAAGCTGTCAGCTACCCAATTGCCGCGGTCAACATGGAGATTGACGGTGTAAGAATTCGTGTGAAGGCAGCTGTGTGCAAGACATTACCAGTTTCAGTATTACTGGGTACAGATGTCCCAGAACTCTTTACCTTACTGTCGAGGGGGAGGCCTAAAGAAGACTCGGGCATGGCAGTGGTCACACGGTCGAAGCACAAGCAGCAGCAGTTGGAAGGGGCAGAAGAACAGGTTAAGGATCTACGGTCTGGAGCCAGGCCAACCCCCTTGGATGAACCAACTGCTGAAGAGACTTACACTGTTCCAGAAACCGAGAGTCATGAGGAGAGCAGTAGCCCAGGGACAGTATTTCACCAGGATTTATTTACAGGTGGAAGGTCCCGTACGGTGTTAACAAGGAGGCAGAAGAGGGAGAGGAAAAGGGAGCATGGACATAGCAGGGCAAAGGAGTGGCAAGGATGGGAGTTCTTCCCAGAGGAAGTACAGAGACTGCAGAGAGAGGATGAAACCCTAAAAGAGGTCCGGGAGGCAACAGCAGAGACAGCTTTGGGGCAAGAACCAGAGTTTTTCCAACGAGATGGCACACTGTATCGAAATCGAAAGCTGAGGGATGAGACAGTGGAGCAACTGGTATTGCCAAAGGCATGTAGGGATCCAGTGTTGCAGATGGCACATGCAATACCCATGGCAGGGCACTTGGGCAGAAAGAAAACTACTGAACGAGTTCTCCAAAGATTCTTCTGGCCAGGTGTAAGCAAGGATGTCGCAGAATATTGTAAGAATTGCCCCAGCTGCCAGAAAGCCTCTTCAAAGCGTGTGGCCCCAGCACCACTAATACCTCTACCAGTTATTGGGGAACCTTTCTCCAGAATAGCGCTGGATATAGTTGGGCCTCTCCCAAGAAGCAGATCTGGAAATCGCTTTGTGCTTGTCATCTGTGATTATGCTACCCGTTATCCGGAAGCCATTCCCCTTCGGTCAGTGGATGCTGAACATGTAGCAGAGCTGTTGGTGCAAGTCTTCTCCAGAGTAGGGATTCCTCAGGAGATAATGTCTGACCAAGGGTCCAACTTTATGTCTGCTCTACTGGCAGAGATGTATGGACTACTCAAAATTCAGCGCTTACGGACCACACCGTACCATCCTCAGTGCAATGGCCTCGTTGAAAGGTTTAACCAAACCTTAAAGTCCATGCTAAGAAGATCAGCAACGAAGGATGGAAAAGACTGGGATAAGCTTCTGCCTTACCTACTCTTCGCGTATAGAGAGGTCCCTCAGGAGTCCACCGGATTTTCTCCCTTTGAGCTCCTTTACGGGCGAAGAGTCAGAGGCCCACTTGATGTTCTGAAAGAGACGTGGGAAGCGAAGGAGAAAACGGATGAGAGTGTCTTGTCCCACCTGATGCTTATGAGAGAAAGGCTGGAAAAGATGTCGCAACTGTCCCAAACAAACACCAGAAAAGCCCAACAGGGGCAGAAGACATGGTACGACAAGCATGCCAGATTAAGGAGATTTGAACCGGGAGAGAAAGTACTGGTTCTACTACCAACTGATACCAGCAAGTTTCTTGCACAGTGGAAGGGCCCATACCCTGTGGTCAAGCGGGTCAGCGATGTCTTGTACGAAATCGACATGATCGGAACCAGAAAAAGACACCGGGTCTTCCATATCAACATGCTGAAGAGGTGGAATGAAGTGAAATCATTGTTATGTTTTGAGGAGGATGACGTGGAGGAGGAGATCCTGGACACTGGAGTCAGTAATGGAGGGAAACTGGTGATAAATGAACATCTAGATGAAGCCCAGTATCAGGAGCTAGAGCTGCTATGCTCTGACTTCCAAGACGTGCTTCATGGTACACCGGGGTGCACGATGTTAACCGAACATAGCATTCCTACAGGATTATCGACACCAGTACGTCAAGTTCCATACAGACTTCCATATGCCCGGAGGGAATGGGTGAAGAAGGAAATAGAAGCCATGTTTCAGGATGGAGTGATCGAATCTTCAATAAGCGACTGGGCCTCTCCTATTGTCTTGATCGAAAAGAAGGATGGGGGCATAAGGTTCTGCGTGGACTATCGCAAACTGAATTCGGTAACCCAAGGAGATGCCTACCCCATGCCCCGAGTTGATGAACTGCTGGACCAGTTGGGTAACAGTCAGTACCTGACTACCCTGGATCTTGCCAGAGGCTACTGGCAGGTTCCTGTCAAGCTAGAGGATCGGCATAAGACTGCCTTTACTACTCCTTATGGATTATACCAATTCAAGGTCATGCCTTTTGGCTTATGTGGGGCGCCAGCCACCTTCCAGAGGATGATGGATCGACTCCTCAGAGGGGCAGAAGGGTATGCAGCCGCTTATATAGATGATCTGGTCATCTACAGCCCATCCTGGGAGGAGCACTGCGGTCACGTTAAGGCAATCCTCACTCGTCTTAGAGATGCAAAATTAACCGCAAGGCCAGAAAAATGCCAAATGGGAATGAGACACTGCACCTACTTAGGTCATGTTGTTGGCTGTGGACAGGTTAAACCGGAGCAGAGCAAGCTCGAAGCGGTAAAGAGATTTCCGATTCCGCTCACCAAGAAGGATGTGCGCTCCTTCTTGGGACTCACCGGCTATTATCGGAGATTTATTGCCAACTATGCTAGCTTAGTAGCCCCTCTTACTGACCTGACACGGAATACAGCTCCAACACAGGTGGAATGGACGTCTAATTGCGAGAAAGTTTTCCAGGAGTTGAAGATGCAGTTGTGCAGTGTCCCAGTTATACGAACTCCTGACTTTAAGGTTCCCTTCATCTTGCAGACTGATGCCTCCGACTGTGGAATTGGAGGTGTGCTAAGCCAACTGGATGCATCTGGAGAGGAACATCCTGTGGCCTATTTTAGCCGGAAACTGGTCCCAAGAGAGAAGAACTATGCTACCATAGAAAAGGAATGCTTATCTATCAAGGCTGCGATTCAAAACTTCAGGGTTTACCTATTTGGAGCCAAGTTCACCGTGGTGACTGACCATCGGGCGCTCAAATGGCTGAATACCATGAAGGATAACAATCCACGGCTGACCCGTTGGTACCTTTTCCTTCAACCTTACCAGTTTGAAGTGGAACATCGGTCTGGAAAGTTAAATGGGAATGCCGATGCCTTGTCCAGAGGCTCGCTACCCTTTGGACCACTGAAGGGACAGCCTCCAGATAAGGTGGAGGGAGTGTGATGGTCTGGGGACCTTATGACATTATTACAGGCCCCCTTTTGTCAACATTATGGCGGGAGCCGGGGTTGCGCCGCAGGAGCCGCTGACCTGACTATTGTTAGCATGCATTGTGTCTTTGTGTTTTTGTGATACTTTTGAGCTACTATATAATATCCTGCATTGCTTTGTAAAAGAAGCTTGACTTTGGTGAATATTTGTGATCTTGCGTTCCGCGGTCCTTCACAGGGTGCCCAATAGGTGATTACATATACTGTGCAAACTTTATTGCCTCAAAACGTCTCCAAGCACGCAAGCTGTTGCTCCAGTTGAAAGATGTTGCTGCCACAGACCCACAAGTGGCGTTAACTTTACTTCGTTTGTGTGGTAGCTTTTGCAGGTTAAGTTACTTGGCTCGTTCAACTCCAACTGATTTGGTATTGGAAGCTTTCAAGCTTTTTGATGATGACATCCACCACTGTTTCATGGACTGTATAGGTTTCGCAACTTCTGATGAGGCATGGTGCCAGGCCCAGCTTGGCCTCAACAGTGGTGGTCTAGGTTTGCGCTCACTGTCCCTTCACTCAAGCTCAGCGTATATCGCTTCTGTCTGTTCCTCCGGTGTTGTTGATTCTGAAGACATACATCTCACAAATGCCATTGACCACTTTAATTCTCATGTTTCTCCAATCGAGAAACTTTCTGTCAATTCCATTATCTCCTCACCCGTCAGTCAGAAGCTTCTGTCTTCTAAAGTGAATGACCTTTGTTTTCAAGACCTTTTTGATCGATCCTCTCCTGCTAACAAGGCTAGGCTGCTATCAGTTTCAGCTCCTCATGCCACATCCTGGCTATCAGTTATTCCTTCCACATCCCAAGGTCTACATCTTGACCCCATTGAATTCAGGGTAGCTGTCAAGTGGTGGCTGGGCCTAGATACCTCCCAGGGCTCTCAGTGTGCCTTCTGCCCTGCCCACAGTCTGGACCCTCTCGGACACCACGCTTTAACATGCAAATGTGGGGGTGATGCTGTATTACGCCATAATGCACTCAGGGACACTTTAGTGCACTTCCTTCACCGTGCGCATGCTTCTGTCCAAGTTGAAGTTGGCGCTGGGCTCTTTCCCGACCATTCACAGTCAAGACCTGCTGATATTCTGTTACAGAATTGGAACCTTGGGAGGCCCGTTGCCCTGGACATCTCCGTTGTCTCACCGCTAAACCCTTCAACTTTAGCTGAAGCGGGAGCAACGTTTGGTGCAGTCCTTGAGGCAACGGAGAGCAGGAAACACCAGGCCAACGATGAAAAGTGTTCAGCTCTAGGGTGGGTCTCAACCCCTCTAGCAGTTGATTCCTATGGGGCTTGGGGTAAAGAGGCTACATTGTTTTTAGCACAAGTTGCTGCTCGGCTTGCAATCCACAAGTCCCTTCCAAAGTCACAGGCTTCTTTCGACCTGTTCTCCAACTTAAGCATTTGCTTAATTAGAGCAAATGCCAGAGCCATTCTCCGAAGAGTGTAGAACCGTACCTAATTATGTATTATGAATTTTATTAATTTTAATTCTTTATAAAAACTCATCAATAATAAAATTATGATTATTATTTTAATTTGTTTTAATTATAATTTAATTCAACAATACAATAATGCTATATCACAAACAACAAGAACAGCAATACAATTACGCATATACACCACTTGAAAGTTAAACTCCACCCTCAGACCTGAAAAAGCCTGAATGTGAAAGCAAAGCTCTGGTATTTGCTCTAATCAGTGTTATGTTGAGGCGTTGGTAGATGGTAGTGATGGCCTTGGATTTGCTGCATTGCAACTGGATGGCCAGACGGGATTCTAGACGAGAAATGGTGGACTGGGCTAAGGGTATAGAAACCCATCCAAGCTCTGAACACTTACAATCATTAAACCCATGCTTCTGAACTTCAGCTGCCATAGCTGCAGACTCTCTTGTAACTCCCGCTTCAGTTAAAGTAGTGAGATTAAGCGATGAGGTTACAGTAAAGTCAAAAGCTGCTGGTTTGCCGATTATCCAGTTCTGTACAAGAATATTACATACATAAATACCAATAAAAATAGTTATGACTGGATGCATCTGGTGAGGATGGCAGTGGCATTGGCTCTCACCAGATGTAAGTTTAGCCTGCTGTAAAGTTCAAATGTAACAGCTGACTTCAGTCTGCAGGCGTGAGTGGCAAGTTGTGAAGCCAGCTGGGAAAAGGCTTCCATGGCCTCCTTTCCCCATGCTCCATAGGTCTCTGCTACTAGGGGAACAGTATTATTAGCTTGGGTGGGTGTGTGTACCTTTGGCAGTTGAGGCTTATGGTTGTTGGGGTCCTGAAGCACAGACAAACCTTTCTCGACTTGCGGCGCGCCTTGCAATTAGATCAAATTGTTGCAAGTCGCAGGCCACTTTGGCTCTCTATGGCAGGTTAAACCTGGTCCTAGTTAGAGCGAATGCCAGAGCTCTGCTGTCCCGTTCGATGGCAACTGGATGTTAGTCGCCTCACCTTCTCCGTTCCAGTGTATTGTTTTTGGTGTAGTAACATTGTGTAGCTTAAAACTCTAATAATGTTGTATATGTTCAATTTATACACAATAATAATATTATTTCATACAAATTACACCAAGAATAAATAAATGTTACTAATCAGGCGTGGTTGAAATTAATTTAAATGTCTTGATTTTAGTAAATGGGTGCATTACTTTCATGCAGGTCAGGTTAATAATTTTGTCTTTCCGCGTAACCTTGTGTATACCAGTTGGTGATTTCAGTTTATTTTGTATAGCATATTATAATCAAATCGATTTTTAGAGTATGTTTGAAATTTAATGTGGAAAAAACAATGCAACAGAGCTACATGTACTTATTATGCATTAAAAAAAAAGGTAACAAGAAATTATATCTGCATCTTGAATTTCTACATGGAGGGGGGTGGTAGTTTCGTACTCAGACCCTATTTTCACAGCAGCGGATGGAGTAGATCTGCTGCTTCAAAATCAGGATGACACTGGTGTGTTGGAGTACATTTTCTGTTTATTGTGGGGCAGCTTGTAACGCAAATTGATTATTCACGCTTGGGGTGCATGGGAAGGACCTTATAATAGACCCCAACGATCCTTCTTTCATCCGTGCATTGTTATAACATTTAATATCAATGGTTACTCGGTTCACTGCATTGAAGTAATTAATCAATAAGATAAGAGTACAGATACTAATTTAATAATAGCACTTCACCAAACTAGTTAGGAAGATTATAATCACGATCGTTTATGCAGTCATAGATATTAGAGTAGAAAGTAAGTAGTATCTACTCTAATATCTATGATGCAGTGTACTTCATTGTACATATTGGTTAAATGTGGTTTCTGCTGGTCCTATCTAACGCGACGGTCGGGCCACGCCCACGTTCTAGCAAGCATTATACCTGGGTGCACGCCCACGCTATGCTGTCTCTACATCTCTGCGCTTGCCACGTCAGCTAGGTGGATCAGCGTTACTGTTAATCATTTTCATTGTAGCAATGTGCAGCCAATTATGCTCTACCTGTCAACAGATAAAATTTTATAATGTTGTTTGTATTTGTTGTGGTTTCAGTGATGTCTACACTGTGCGCAGACTGAAATAATTAGTCCCCCACGCCCCCCGCATGCCACGTAACGTATAACATGCACAACCAATCTCCGGGTGTATAACTGGCACATAGAGAAGTTGCAGTGCTTTGCTGGCAACCCTGGACAGCTGGGGAGATTGGAAAGTCTGCTGGCTCAGCGAGTGACAGTCTCTTGTTGGCCTCCTAAACCAGGAGGTGTGTCCTGGCCGGTCCTTCCTCAGGAGGATAATGGACCTCCTCTCGGGTCCAGCTCCAGTCTCTCCCCATGTCACACTCAACAGCCTCTTCACATCTCACCTCGCATGGTGGCCATTATTCGTGCCCTCATGGAACGCTGTAGGTTCTCATTTTCCACTCCTGGGGGTGTGGCACTTGGTCTGGCCTGTGCTGGTTTCAAGTCCAGTGGCACGTACGCTCCACACCGCTGCCCAGCACAGTCAAAGAGATGATTCCCATTATGTTAGCGGCCGGGTTGTGGGGCCACCACCACTGGGAAGGTATCCATGACAACACAGTTGCAGGGTCAGAGGTGAAGCTCCTCCCCTCGTACCCTCTCCATGACCTCCTCCTCAGACACCTCTATCACATCCTGCTCCACCCCTTGTAGCCAGTCATGTTGAAGTCCATCTGCTCCGTGGCCAGCTGCTTCAGAATGAACAGCAGCAGCTCATTGGTGTCACGTCTGTAGGCTAGGTAGTGGTCAAAGGCCTATGGAGGGGGCATGACATAAGGTAAGGATGATGACAGTGGCGGATACAGGGGGGGGGTTCCGGGGGTCGTAACCCCCCCCTCAGGGCCAAGCATGAATATCATTATTATGCCACGTGTTTATGAATATCATTATTGTACCCCACGTGTCTATTTATCTGCTGCAATGAAACGATTATGGCATATTTCCCTACTAGTAGTAAACGAGCGAGAGGTGCTGTTCGCTTGCACGATTGTAAATGGTGTATAATGTTGCTTTTGTCTCGATCACCTAACGGATGCGCCTTGGTACGATAACCTTTTCTTGGGCACACTGACGGCAGAGTCTATGAGAGGGCCAGTCAGTGCGATTGAGGAGCAGGTGGATGGAACTGATGTGATGGTAAATTTTAAGTACCTCAATAGCAAAGAAAAGCGCATGCATGTAACAACACAGCCATTTTAATCCGTAAAATCACAATAGCCTGGCAACCAGAATGTAACGGAGTGGCACGCATCTATTGGTGTTGATTGCATGCCTTAGTTTCCAATCACCTACATGTACAATCTGTGGAAAAATATGCGCACCCAAAAAAATTTCGCGCGCTTCGCGCGCGCCCCTCCCCTTCATCAATTATTCATGTCGGACCCCCCCCTCACCAAATTCCTGCATCCGCCCCTGGATGATGGCCAATATCACACGAGGTAAGCCTAATGGCCAACACATAAGGTAAGCCATGTGTACTGAATCTTAAAAGCAGTTGCACAAATTTGCAATATACATATGCAGCAGGCACAAATTCAATCATTTCACATATGCAATGTCATGTCACACACACACATTCAGACTTGCCCCTCCCACCCTCTTTTACCAATGTAGACACAAAGTTTGCATACATACAGTGTACATGCCTTTCTCCTTCCACCCTCCATCCCACCCTCCCTCCCCTCCCTCCCTACCTTTCACATATATATTCCACATGTCAGCAAACGTGTGTGTGTCAAAGAAGCTCTCCAGCTGCACCCTGATGGCCATGTTCACATCATCCTCCAGCACATACTCCCTCAGGTGGATGAGCCTCCACCACACCTATGATGGACTCTATGTGCCGTACCGTGATGGGAATGTTCCCTGTACCCTGGTAGGGAAACAAAAGATGGGTTAGTTCATGAGAGTACAAAGTCATGATGGTACAGATGACTGGGGAGTTTCATCTTTCATTGTATTGCACACTAACTCATACAATACCACACACATGAAATAGTTGTAAAAACCTTCTAACTAATGCACACCGTGTATATCATGTAATTGTCTACAATAAGTTGCTACAACACAGCTACAGTGCACTCCTTCGTGATGTGCACATAAACCATCAGACCCACGGCCAGCGCCCCCTGTCCCGTGGTGAACACAGGCCTCCCGTACTTGAGGAACTGGGACTTGGCCGTACCTGGGTCCCCATAGAGGTGCATGATGATGTCCCCCCTCACCTTGTGTTTGGCCCTCCCCCCCCCCCTTCCTGTAGTCATGGCAACAGAGAGTACATGATCCCATGCACAGACACACACACAATCATCTTAACATGTGACCACACCCACACGGGGCTATCAATACCAAAATAAGTATAACAATTCAACCATTCTTACCAAGGCTTGGCACACACACATGTCATGGAAACATGGTGACTGGATTTCCTTCAAAGACGAGACTACAACCATTCCTTTACAAACTAATCCCATCAGCACTTGCAGTTGGTAATGCCACGAGGTAGCTGTGTCAGTCCTTGCAACAACACAGTATATATTAAAATGTGACGCATTGCATGTGTAATATAACTAAGGGCGCTAGTTAGGTCCATAACAACCACACACACACACACACACACACACACACACAAACACACACACACACACATACACACACACATACAATGAAGAGGCTGTATATGAGTGTGTGAGCGTGCAATAGCAAAACAAGATGTCTTCAAAGGTAGGACAAGTTGTACATTTCTGATTATTATCACACACCACATCACGTGACCACAAGCAAATGAACTCGCACTCCATTATCTAATTTCCACATACCTGCCTGGATCTTTATATCTTCTCCTCCAAACAGCTGTGTGATTGCACGCTTGATGTCCCTTATGCCCAAATGTGGAGGGTGCTATGCTTTCAAATACCTGCACGAAGGAAAAATAAAGTGTTTAGGAAATATTCACCTTTCTCATCTCCCTGGTTTTAGCACACCAGTACCACTCTCTTCTCATCTTGTTCTGCACAATATGCAATACGATGCGAAGATTTTTTCCAAAACACAAAGCGATACAAATAAAGTGATTGACAGAATGAAATAATTAATTTCGCTTCGCGTTTTAATAGCTATTAACGGCAAGTGCAAGTAAGGATACAGCTAGATCGCGAAAATGAGTGATACAAAGGTAATTGTGGTGATATGTTGCACGAACTACTATATCCTATAATTGTGACAGTGCAGATTGAGTGCGCATGCTCCCTATGTTTGTATGCTCATCTATTAGTATCACAGCCATATGCTCATGGCAGCGGGTCAATACACAACGTGTCAGCCTTACTTTTCATCAGGGTTTAGAAGGCGAACGGTTTCTGCCTAGATCAGGGTCTTTACATTTATGGGTTCATGATTCGCCGTGAATCAAGCGAAGTTGCCTCCTTTCAAAGGTGCAGCTCTCTATGGAGAAACCATTCATCTTGCTATCTAAAACTATCCTTTTGTTGATGTTGTTTTCACCATCAGTAAGCTACCGATTAATATTAACGCATACAACTACAGACGTTTCTCATTGGTAGATTTCAATACCATCATTTTGTGATACCGAAGCTCAGTTCTTGTACCACAAATTTTCTTTGCTAATATGACGACCTTTCATAATGGAGCAGAATAATCGTCGTTATTTCCCTCATATGCCCATGTTTGATGCCTGTGTGTACATCCATGACATTGTTGTTCCTTTCTTGTAGGAGCTAGAATATCAGCTTACATTAGCATCATTCAGGGGGGATATTGAGACAGTTAACAAACTACTACAATCTGGAGTATATGTAGATGGCACAGATCTGGTGAGTTTGATCCCATGTTATGGTACTATCTCCATCCCATGTCATGGTACTATCTCCATCCCATGTCATGGTACTATCTCCATCCCATGTCATGGTACTATTCTCCATCCCATGTCATGGTACTATCTCCATCCCATGTCATGGTACTATCTCCATCTCATGTCATGGTACTATCTCCATCTCATGTCATGTCAGTCTGACATGTGGTGTGTACTATATGGTTTCTTTATGTGGGTTGTGTCATATACATCCCACTGCAAGATAAGATGTGGGAGGGGTGTCTAATAAATCCAGCCATTGAATTCAATAGTGGTGTGTGGTAACCATGGTAACAAAATATGTGTACAGTACAATAGCTTGTTTTATAAAACACTATTGAGGGGGACACATAGAGGGTGAGATGGGAGGAGATCTAGAGAGGGGGCGGAGTGTGAGGACATATAGGGAAGGTAGGAGGGGGTGAAGAGGGAATGATGGGAGGTGAAACAGAGGGTGGTATGCAATAGAGGGGGAGGGGCAGATGGGGATTGTTGACATGTACATGTGATGTCTGTAGTACTAGCTCCAAGGACCATTGTTAGACTGGGTATGGGTACAGAATTGTAAAGTTTCTTTTGGTTGATTGCCTTGTATGTGCCACTTCACTTATTTGTGTACTGTACATGTAGCATGTAACGCATCGGGTGTGGTGTGTGGTAACTATGGTTACATGCATGTGTTTTTAGTGTGCGTTTGTTGTAAATCACTAGGAGAAGATGTGGAATGGTGGAGTGGGTGGGAGAGTGGAGGAGTGTGTTTTGGTGAGTGGAGAAGAAAGGGAGCAGAGGGGGAACCTGACATGTACTGTTTGGTCTGGGGACTAGCTTGGCAAGAGGTGTGAAAGGCAGTGTCATAGCAGAATTTGTCACCCCCCCTTCTCCTCTAGGAGTGTCCCGCTGGACAGAATTTGCTTGCGGATTATGTCCTGGGGGCGACTATTCGCTAGCCTGTATTTTCCACTTCACAGAATATGTCCCTTCCATGATACAAGGGCAGATTGTATCTCCATCTCATGTTGTGGCACTATCTCATGTCCCATGTGATGGTACTATCTCCATCCCATGTCATGGTACTATCTCCATCCCATGTCATGGTACTATCTCCATCCCATGTCATGGTACTATCTCCATCCCATGTCATGGTACTATCTCCACCCCATGTCATGGTATCATCTCCATCCCATGTCATGGTACTATCTCCATCCCATGTCATGGTACTATCTCCATCCCATGTCATGGTACTATCTCCATCCCATGTCATGGTACTATCTCCATCCCATGTCATGGTACTATCTCCATCCCATGTCATGGTACTATCTCCATCCCATGTCATGGTACTGTCTCCATGTCATGGTGCTATCTCCATCCCATGTCATGGTACTATCTCCATCCCATGTCATGGTACTGTCTCCATGTCATGGTACTATCTCCATCCCATGTCATGGTACTATCTCCATCCCATGTCATGGTACTATCTCCATCCCATGTCATGGTACTGTCTCCATCCCATGTCATGGTACTATCTCCATCCCATGTCATGGTACTATCTCCATCCCATGTCATGGTACTATCTCCATCCCATGTCATGGTACTATCTCCATCCCATGTCATGGTACTATCTCCATCTCATGTCATGGTACTATCTCCATCCCATGTCATGGTACTATCTCCATCCCATGTCATGGTACTATCTCCATCCCATGTCATGGAACTATCTCCATCCCATGTCATGTCAGTCTGACATTATCAGATGATGTGGTACTGTATGGTTTCTTTATGTGGGTTGTGTCATGTACATCTCACTGCAAGATATGAAGTGGGAGGGGTGGCTAATAAATCCAGTCATTGAATTCAATAGTGGTGTGTTGTAACCATGGTAACAAATTATGTGTAGCTTGTTTTATAAAACTCATTCAATCCACTCATGCCTCCTCCCCAGCCCAACCTCTTCTCCCACATCTGCATACCTTTCCACCCCAACCACTCATCTGTGATCCTATTTGTTTGTTACTCATCTGTGGGTGTGTCCTCTGTGGCTATCATAATGTGTCATTGTTTGATGTGATTTTTCTGGAATGTCCATAATCATATCTTCATCTCTTCAGTTTGGAGAGTCATCACTGATGAGGGCATGTGTGAAAGGCCATGCAGAGGTTGTGAGGATGTTGTTATCAGCTGGGGCACATGTTAATCATCAGAATAAGGTAAGTAATACCAGCCCAGCCCAATGACCCTTGGTGACTTGTATCCTGATGTGAGGCTGTACTCAGAGGTGTAGACTTAATTATGTCCTGGGGAGGAGGGGGACACATAGAGGGTGAGATGGGAGGAGAGAGGGGGAGGAGTGTGAGGACATATAGGGAAGGTAGGAGGGGGTGAAGAGGGAATGATGGGAGGTGAAACAGAGGGTGGTATGCAATAGAGGGGGAGGGGCAGATGGGGATTGTTGACATGTACATGTGATGTCTGTAGTACTAGCTCCAAGGACCATTGTTAGACTGGGTATGGGTACAGTATTGTACGGTTTCTTTTGGTTGATTGCCTTGTATGTGCCACTTCACTTATTTGTGTACTGTACATGTAGCATGTAACGCATCGGGTGTGGTGTGTAGTAACTATGGTTACATGCATGTGTTTTTAGTGTGCGTTTGTTGTACATTACTAGGAGAAGATGTGGAATGGTGGAGTGGGTGGGAGAGTAGAGGAGTGTGTTTTGGTGAGTGGAGAAAGGAGCAGTGGGGTAACCTGAAGTGTACTGTTTGATCTGGGGACTAGCTTGGCAAGAGGTGTGAAAGGCAGTCTCATAGCAGAATTTGTCACCCCCCCCCCCCCCTTCTCCTCTGGAAGTGTCCCGCTAGACAGAATTTGCATGCGGATTCTGTCCTGGGGGCCTCTATTCGCTAGCCTGTTATTTCCACTTCACAGAATATGTCCCTCCCATAATACAAGGGAAGATTGTATCTCCATCTCATGTGTGGCACTATCTCATGTCCCATGTGATGGTACTATCTCCATCCCATGTCATGGTACTATCTCCATCCCATGTCATGGTACTATCTCCATCCCATGTCATGGTACTATCTCCATCCCATGTCATGGTACTATCTCCATCCCATGTCATGGTACTATCTCCATCCCATGTCATGGTACTATCTCCATCCCATGTCATGGTACTATCTCCATCCCATGTCATGGTACTATCTCCATCCCATGTCATGGTACTATCTCCATCCCATGTCATGGTACTATCTCCATCCCATGTCATGTCAGTCTGACATTATCAGATGATGTGGTACTGTATGGTTTCTTTATGGTTGGGTTGTGTCATGTACATCCCACTGCAAGATAAGAAATGGGAGGGGTGTCTAATAAATCCAGTCATTGAATTCAATAGTGGTGTGTGGTAACCATGGTAGCAAAATATGTGTAGCTTGTTTTATAAAACTCATTCAATCCACTTTCCACCTCTCATGCCTCCTCCCCATCCCAACCTCTTCTCCCACATCTGTACACCTTTCCACCCCAACCACTCATCTGTGATCCAATTTGTTTGTTACTCATCTGTGGGTGTGTCCTCTGTGGCTATCATAATGATGCATTGTTTGATGTGATGTTTCTGGAATGTCCATAATCATATCTTCATCTCTTCAGGATGGAAGGTCATCACTGATGGTGGCATGTGAGATAGGCCATGCAGAGGTTGTGAGGATGTTGTTATCAGCTGGGGCACATGTTAATGATCAGGATGAGGTAAGTAATACCAGCCCAGCCCAATGACCCTTGTATCCTGATGTGAGGCTGTACTCAGAGGTGTAGACTTAATTATGTCCTGGGGAGGAGGGGGACACATAGAGGGTGAGATGGGAGGAGAGAGGGGGAGGAGTGTGAGGACATATAGGGAAGGTAGGAGGGGGTGAGGAGGGAATGATGGGAGGTGAAACAGAGGGTGGTATGCAATAGAGGGGGAGGGTCAGATGGGGATTGTTGACATGTACATGTGATGTCTGTAGTACCAGCTCCAAGGACCATTGTTAGACTGGGTATGGGTACAGTATTGTATGGTTTCTTTTGGTTGATTGCCTTGTATGTGCCACTTCACTTATTTGTGTACTGTACATGTAGCATGTAACGCATGGGGTGTGGTGTGTGGTAACTATGGTTACATGCATGTGTTTTTAGTGTGCGTTTGTTGTAAATCACTAGGAGAAGATGTGGAATGGTGGAGTGGGTGGGAGAGTGGAGGAGTGTGTTTTGGTGAGTGGAGAAGAAAGGGAGCAGAGGGGGAACCTGACATGTACTGTTTGGTCTGGGGACTAGCTTGGCAAGAGGTGTGAAAGGCAGTGTCATAGCAGAATTTGTCACCCCCCCTTCTCCTCTAGGAGTGTCCCGCTGGACAGAATTTGCTTGCGGATTATGTCCTGGGGGCGACTATTCGCTAGCCTGTATTTTCCACTTCACAGAATATGTCCCTCCCATAACACAAGGGCAGATTGTATCTCCATCTCATGTTGTGGCACTATCTCATGTCCCATGTCATGGTACTATCTCCATCCCATGTCATGGTACTATCTCCATCCCATGTCATGGTAATATCTCCATCCCATGTCATGTCAGTCTGACATTAGTACTGTATGGTTTCTTTATGTGGGTTGTGTCATGTACATCCCACTGCAAGATAAGAAGTGGGTGGGGTGTCTAATAAATCCAGTCATTGATTTCAATAGTGGTGTGTGGTAACCATGGTAACAAAATATGTGTAGCTTGTTTTATAAAACTCATTCAATCCACTTTCCACCTCTCATGCCTCCTCCCTAGCCCAACCTCTTCTCCCACATCTGCACACCTTTCCACCCCAACCACTCATCTGTGATCCAATTTGTTTGTTACTCATCTGTGGGTGTGTCCTCTGTGGCTATCATAATGAGTCATTGTTTGATGTGATGTTTCTGGAATGTCCATAATCATATCTTCATCTCTTCAGAATGGATGGTCATCACTGATGAAGGCATGTGTGAAAGGCCATGCAGAGGTTGTGAGGATGTTGTTATCAGCTGGGGCACATGTTAATGATCAGGATAAGGTAAGTAATACCAGCCCAGCCCAATGACCCTTGGTGACTTGTATCCTGATGTGAGGCTGTACTCAGAGGTGTAGACTTAATTATGTCCTGGGGAGGAGGGGGACACATAGAGGGTGAGATGGGAGGAGAGAGGGGGAGGAGTGTGAGGACATATAGGGAAGGTAGGAGGGGGTGAGGAGGGAATGATGGGAGGTGAAACAGAGGGTGGTATGCAATAGAGGGGGAGGGGCAGATGGGGATTGTTGACTTGTACATGTGATGTCTGTAGTACCAGCTCCAAGGACCATTGTTAGACTGGGTATGGGTACAGTATTGTACGGGTTTCTTTCGGTTGATTGCCTTGTATGTGCCACTTCACTTGTTTGTGTACTGTACATGTAGCATGTAACGCATGGGGTGTGGTGTGTGGTAACTATGGTTACATGCATGTGTTTTTAGTGTGCGTTTGTTTTAAATTACTGGGAGAAGATGTGGAATGGTGGAGTGTGTGGGAGAGTGGAGGAGTGTGTTTTGGGGAGTGGAGAAGAAAGGGAGCAGTGGGGGAACCTGACATGTACTGTTTGGTCTGGGGACTAGCTTGGCAAGAGGTGTGAAAGGAAGTGTCAAAGCAGAATTTGTCACCCCCCCCCCCCCCCCCCCCCCCTTCTCCTCTAGAAGTGTCCCGCTGGACAGAATTTGCTTGCGGATTCTGTCCTGGGGGCCACTATTCGCTAGCCTGTATTTTCCACTTCACAGAATATGTCCCTCCCATAATACAAGGGCAGATTGTATCTCCATCTCATGTTGTGGCACTATCTCATGTCCCATGTCATGGTACTATCTCCATCCCATGTCATGGTACTATCTCCATCCCATGTCATGGTACTATCTCCATCCCATGTCATGGTACTATCTCCATCCCATGTCATGGTTCTATCTCCATCCCATGTCATGGTACTATCTCCATCTCATGTCATGTCAGTCTGAGATTATCAGATGATGTGGTACTGTATGGTTTCTTTATGTGGGTTGTGTCATGTACATCCCACTGCAAGATAAGATGTGGGAGGGGCGTCTAATAAATCCAGTCATTGAATTCAATTGTGGTGTGTGGTAACCATGGTAACAAAAATATGTGTACAGTACAGTAGCTTGTTTATAAAACACTATTGCATCATTCAGTCCACTTTCCACCTCTCATGCCTCCTCCCCAGCCCAACCTCTTCTCCCACATCTGCACACCTTTCCACTCATCTTTGATCCAATTTGTTTGTTACTCATCTGTGGGTGTGTCCTCTGTGGCTATCATACTGAGTAATTGTGTGATGTGATGTTTCTGGAATGTCCATAATCATATCTTCATCTCTTCAGAATGGTAAGTCATCACTGATGATGGCATGTGAGAAAGGCCATGCAGAGGTTGTGAAGATGCTGTTATCAGCTGGGGCACATGTTAATGATCAGAATAAGGTAAGTAATACCAGCCCAGCCCAATGACCCTTGGTGACTTGTATCCTGATGTGAGGCTGTACTCAGAGGTGTAGACTTAATTATGTCGTGGGGAGGAGGGGGAGACATAGAGGGTGTGATGGGAGGAGAGAGGGGGAGGACTTATGGGGAAGGTAGGAGGGGGTGAGAAGGGAATGGAGGTGAGGTTGGAGAGGAGGAGAACCTGGGATAGTGAGAACTGTTAGTATTCTCTTATAATGATGGGTCTGGGAACTAGATCAAGAAAAGGCTAGGAGGGGGGTTGGGTTTGTACCAGCAAAGCGGAATCGTTGTCATGTACATGTGATGTCTGTATTACCAACCATTATAGGACTTGTGTACTCTCTTCTATGGTTTCTTTTGGTCTGTTGTGCCTTGTACTTGCCACTTCACATTTATTTGTGTACTATTCATGCAGCATGTAACACATCTGGGTGTGGTGTGGTAACCATGGTTATATGCATTTGTTTTTAGTGTGCGTTTATTGCAAATTACTAGGAGGAGATGTGTTTGGTGAGTGAAGAGAAAGGGAGTGGGGGAACATGACATGTACTGTTTGGTCTGGGGACTAGCTTGGTAAGAGGTGTGAAAGGCAGTGTCATAGCAGAATTTGTCACCCTCTTTCCTCTAGAAGTGTCCCGCTGGACAGAATTTGCTAGCGGATTCTGTCCTGGGGGCCACTATTCGCTAGCCTGTATTTGTAGTATTGTAGAATATGTCCCCTGTGCTCATAATCTCTTTGTGCATGTATCTATGTTGATTTATAACAACTCATGAGTGCCAAAACCAGCAACCGATAGCAACAATAGTAGTGAAGTATCTATGTTCATATATAAATGTCAAAGAAACAGCTACATGTATTGAGTGCAAAGGGACAGAGCCATCTTTTTTTCTTCTGCTGCCTAGTCATGTCAGGAGATTGCCAATGCACACATCACCATGGAAGCGTTCTTTGCAGAGGCTGCAGCAAATCATAGTGATGTCTGGTACACTGTAGTTGTGGCATGATGAGCTAACAATAATGATACATGCATGCAAATGTGCTACACACTATAACCGTTACATAATTGTATTAAAATATTGCATCTTTATAATATATATGCATTGTGCTCTGGTGCCACCAAAACCTTCTATACAAATCATCTTTCTCTTATGGAATAGAACCTGAATGCAATTAAATGTGACCCAAACACTTATATCCAACCATGCAACTTACCTAAGTGGGGAAACAGATGAAATGGACAGTAGTGGGAGTGCTGGTGGAATAGATTGTAGTAGGGGGCTGATGAAGAGGCTGGTGGAATGGAATGTAGTGGAGGGCTGATGAAGAGGCTGGTGGAATGGACTGTAGTGGAGGGCTGGCTGATGGAGAGGCTGGTGGTATGGACTGTAGTGGAGGGCTGATGGTGAGGCTGGTGGAATGGACTGTAGTGGAGGGTTGATGGTGAGGCTGGTGGAATGGACTGTAGTGGAGGGCTGATGGAGAGGCTGGTGGAATGGACTGTAGTGGGGGGCTGATGGAGAGGCTGGTGGAATGGACTGTAGTGGAGGGATGATGGAGAGGCTGGTAGAATGGACTGTAGTGGAGGGCTGATGGAGAGGCTGGTGGAATGGCTGTAGTGGGGGGGCTGATGGAGAGGCTGGTAGAATGGACTGTAGTGGAGGGCTGATGGAGAGGCTGGTAGAATGGGCTGTAGTGGAGGGTTGATGAAGAGGCTGGTGGAATGGACTCAGTCCATTCCACCAGCCTCTCCATCAGTGGAGTGGCTCAAATAGGAATGGTGGACTTGGCTGCTTTTGACGCAATTTTAAATCAGCATATGGGTCAGTTTCCGAGAAAATGAAAAAGTGGCTACAGTATGTGTATAAAAAGTTATTAAAATGCTTCACGTTGAATCGCTAAAACTCTGTAACGGTTTATGCTATCAACTTCCTATTTTCTACAGTTCATACTACACCATTTCTCTACCGTAAAATACTTTAGGGGGTCTTTCACTTGCTCCGTGCCCGTATTGCAATGTCTGATACCCCACAGGGTATGTATGAACCCGTCATAACTTTTGGCAGGAGTAATCAAATCGCTTCAAATTCTGTTTGTAGGTAGAGGGGTCCTACAGCTATTGATTTGTTCTGTTTGTTAATTTAGACTTTATTCGTTTAGGAGATACAGGTGTGCAAATCTAATGCACATTTCCTGCTCGATTTGCCCGAGCACTCCTTTCTCCCATTCCGCATGAATATTAATCACTTCCTTGTTCCGCCCATTCTCCGCCTTAAACTAAGCTACATACATGTATGCTATAACTTAGCTCACATAGCACGTGAACATGCACTACGCACTAGCATTGTTACCTGCCACACACCTACCTACTGTATCTTTGCACACACAAACACACCCATGCCACACACACACACACACACATACAGTGACTGGGCTTGTACCACTTGCAATGACTGTGGGTTCTTATTCATATTGTTTTCACAAATCGTACACGTGTATGACACCTGTGCACACACACACACACACACACACTAACTGGGCTTTAATAACTTGCAGAGACTTTGGGTTCTTTATTCTCATATAAGATGATGGCTGGTTCTCTGTACATGTACATACACACTCACATCGCCGTTCTCTGAGATGTGAAATAAAACTGTCTTATTGGGCACAACCCTTACTAAACCTTCTTTTTGTTTGCTATGCTCAGCTTTGTTCTACTTGCATGACTTTTCTCAAAAAAAGGAGGGGAGGGTGATATGCATGAATGTACATCCCTGTGCACACACACACACACACACACACATGCACATACACACATGCACACACTCACACAGACTGGGCTTGTACCACTTGCTGTGACATTGGTTCTTATTTCTCACACTGTATTCACAAAGCATGTACATGTGCAAGAACACACTTGCATTGTTATGTAAATAGCCCATACACCATATTCATCACAAACACACACACACACACACACAGACTGGGCTTGTACCGCTTGCAGTGACTTTGGGTTCTTATTTCTCACACTGTCTTTACTAAGTGCATGACATGTGCACACACACATGCACACACACACACACACAGACTGGGCTTGTACCACTTGCAGAGTTTTTACAAAGCGTACATGTGCATGAATGTACACACTTGTGCACACACATTGTTATGTACACAGCCTGTACACCATATATTTGTCACACATACAGCACATACACATACAGTACACTTGCATTGTTACGGAAATGGAATCTTGTGCACAACACATACATACACTCATGTACAGTACACTTGTACGCACCCGTGCAAATGAAAAACCTTTAGCATATCTAGACACACTCCCACACATGTACATTGCAAGTAAGGTCTATTCTAAACTTGTTCTCTGCACCTGCACATGCATTGTATTCCATTTAACTGCTTTAGGCATGTACGTGATTTTTATACCCTGTCCCTTTGCTCCTTCCGTGTGGAGCTCCCTTATGGCTGGTTCTCTGTACATACACACTCACATCACCTTTCTCTGAGATGTGAAATAAAACTGTCTTATTGGGCACAACCCTTACTAAACTTCTTTTTGTTTGCTATGCTCAGCTTTGTTCTACTTGCATGAGGGGAGGGTGATATGGGAGTCAGTAGAGGATACTATGATAATAATGAATAGGATTAAGAATACGCCCCTGTGCATTTAACCAGGGACTTTAACAAGGGCAGACTGCATCTCCATCTCATGTTGTGGCACAATCGCATGTCCCATGTCATGGTACTATCTCCATCCCATGTCATGGTACTATCTCCAACTCATGTCATGGTACTATCTCCATCCCATGTCATGGTATCCATCCATGTCATGGTACTATCTCCATCCCATGTCATGGTACTATCTCCATCCCATGTCATGGTACTATCTCCATCCCATGTCATGGTACTATCTCCATCCATGTCATGGTACTATCTCCATCCCATGTCATGGTACTATCTCCATCCCATGTCATGGTACTATCTCCATCCCATGTCATGGTACTATCTCCAACTCATGTCATGGTACTATCTCCATCCCATGTCATGGTACTATCTCCATCCCATGTCATGGTACTATCTCCATCCCATGTCATGGTACTCTCTCCATCCCATGTCATTGTACTATCTCCATCCCATGTCATGGTACTATCTCCATCCCATGTCATGGTACTATCTCCATCCCATGTCATGGTACTATCTCCATCCCATGTCATGGTACTATCTCCACCCCATGTCATGGTACTATCTCCACCCCATGTCATGGTACTATCTCCACCCCATGTCATGGTACTATCTCCACCCCATGTCATGGTACTATCTCCACCCCATGTCATGGTACTATCTCCATCCCATGTCATGGTACTATCTCCACCCCATGTCATGGTACTATCTCCATCCCATGTCATGGTACTATCTCCACCCCATGTCATGGTACTATCTCCACCCCATGTCATGGTACTATCTCCACCCCATGTCATGGTACTATCTCCATCCCATGTCATGGTACTATCTCCACCCCATGTCATGGTACTATCTCCACCCCATGTCATGGTACTATCTCCACCCCATGTCATGGTACTATCTCCATCCCATGTCATGGTACTATGTCATGGTACTATCTCCATCCCATGTCATGGTACTATCTCCACCCCATTTCATGGTACTATCTCCACCCCATGTCATGGTACTATCTCCATCCCATGTCATGGTACTATCTCCACCCCATGTCATGGTACTATCTCCATCCCATGTCATGGTACTATCTCCATCCCATGTCATTGTACTATCTCCATCCCATGTCATGGTACTATCTCCATCCCATGTCATGGTACTATCTCCATCCCATGTCATGGTACTATCTCCATCCCATGTCATGGTACTATCTCCATCCCATGTCATGGTACTATCTCCATCCCATGTCATGGTACTATCTCCACCCCATGTCATGGTACTATCTCCACCCCATGTCATGGTACTATCTCCACCCCATGTCATGGTACTATCTCCATCCCATGTCATGGTACTATGTCATGGTACTATCTCCATCCCATGTCATGGTACTATCTCCACCCCATTTCATGGTACTATCTCCACCCCATGTCATGGTACTATCTCCATCCCATGTCATGGTACTATCTCCACCCCATGTCATGGTACTATCTCCATCCCATGTCATGGTACTATCTCCATCCCATGTCATTGTACTATCTCCATCCCATGTCATGGTACTATCTCCATCCCATGTCATGGTACTATCTCCATCCCATGTCATGGTACTATCTCCATCCCATGTCATGGTACTATCTCCATCCCATGTCATGGTACTATCTCCATCCCATGTCATGGTACTATCTCCACCCCATGTCATGGTACTATCTCCACCCCATGTCATGGTACTATCTCCACCCCATGTCATGGTACTATCTCCACCCCATGTCATGGTATTATCTCCACCCCATGTCATGGTACTATCTCCACCCCATGTCATGGTACTATGTCATGGTACTATCTCCACCCCATGTCATGGTACTATCTCCACCCCATGTCATGGTACTATGTCATGGTACTATCTCCACCCCATGTCATGGTACTATCTCCACCCCATGTCATGGTACTATCTCCACCCCATGTCATGGTACTATCTCCTCCCCATGTCATGGTACTATCTCCATCCCATGTCATGGTACTATCTCCACCCCATGTCATGGTACTATCTCCATCCCATGTCATGGTACTATCTCCACCCCATGTCATGGTACTATCTCCACCCCATGTCATGGTACTATCTCCACCCCATGTCATGGTACTATCTCCATCCCATGTCATGGTACTATGTCATGGTACTATCTCCACCCCATGTCATGGTACTATCTCCACCCCATGTAATGGTACTATCTCCACCACATTTCATGGTACTATCTCCATCCGATGTCATGGTACTATCTCCATCCCATGTCATGGTACTATCTCCACCCCATGTCATGGTACTATCTCCACCCCATGTCATGGTACTATCTCCATCCCATGTCATGGTACTATGTCATGGTACTATCTCCACCCCATTTCATGGTACTATCTCCATCCCATGTCATTGTACTATCTCCATCCCATGTCATGGTACTATCTCCATCCCATGTCATGGTACTATCTCCATCCCATGTCATGGTACTATCTCCATCCCATGTCATGGTACTATCTCCACCCCATGTCATGGTACTATCTCCACCCCATGTCATGGTACTATCTCCACCCCATGTCATGGTACTATCTCCACCCCATGTCATGGTACTATCTCCACCCCATGTCATGGTACTATCTCCATCCCATGTCATGGTACTATCTCCACCCCATGTCATGGTACTATCTCCATCCCATGTCATGGTACTTCTTCCACCCCATGTCATGGTACTATCTCCACCCCATGTCATGGTACTATCTCCACCCCATGTCATGGTACTATCTCCATCCCATGTCATGGTACTATCTCCACCCCATGTCATGGTACTATCTCCACCCCATGTCATGGTACTATCTCCACCCCATGTCATGGTACTATCTCCATCCCATGTCATGGTACTATGTCATGGTACTATCTCCATCCCATGTCATGGTACTATCTCCACCCCATTTCATGGTACTATCTCCACCCCATGTCATGGTACTATCTCCATCCCATGTCATGGTACTATCTCCACCCCATGTCATGGTACTATCTCCATCCCATGTCATGGTACTATCTCCATCCCATGTCATTGTACTATCTCCATCCCATGTCATGGTACTATCTCCATCCCATGTCATGGTACTATCTCCATCCCATGTCATGGTACTATCTCCATCCCATGTCATGGTACTATCTCCATCCCATGTCATGGTACTATCTCCATCCCATGTCATGGTACTATCTCCACCCCATGTCATGGTACTATCTCCACCCCATGTCATGGTACTATCTCCACCCCATGTCATGGTACTATCTCCATCCCATGTCATGGTACTATCTCCACCCATGTCATGGTACTATCTCCATCCCATGTCATGGTACTATCTCCACCCCATTTCATGGTACTATCTCCACCCCATGTCATGGTACTATCTCCATCCCATGTCATGGTACTATCTCCACCCCATGTCATGGTACTATCTCCATCCCATGTCATGGTACTATCTCCATCCCATGTCATTGTACTATCTCCATCCCATGTCATGGTACTATCTCCATCCCATGTCATGGTACTATCTCCATCCCATGTCATGGTACTATCTCCATCCCATGTCATGGTACTATCTCCATCCCATGTCATGGTACTATCTCCATCCCATGTCATGGTACTATCTCCACCCCATGTCATGGTACTATCTCCACCCCATGTCATGGTACTATCTCCACCCCATGTCATGGTACTATCTCCACCCCATGTCATGGTATTATCTCCACCCCATGTCATGGTACTATCTCCACCCCATGTCATGGTACTATGTCATGGTACTATCTCCACCCCATGTCATGGTACTATCTCCACCCCATGTCATGGTACTATGTCATGGTACTATCTCCACCCCATGTCATGGTACTATCTCCACCCCATGTCATGGTACTATCTCCACCCCATGTCATGGTACTATCTCCTCCCCATGTCATGGTACTATCTCCATCCCATGTCATGGTACTATCTCCACCCCATGTCATGGTACTATCTCCATCCCATGTCATGGTACTATCTCCACCCCATGTCATGGTACTATCTCCACCCCATGTCATGGTACTATCTCCACCCCATGTCATGGTACTATCTCCATCCCATGTCATGGTACTATGTCATGGTACTATCTCCACCCCATGTCATGGTACTATCTCCACCCCATGTCATGGTACTATCTCCACCACATTTCATGGTACTATCTCCATCCGATGTCATGGTACTATCTCCATCCCATGTCATGGTACTATCTCCACCCCATGTCATGGTACTATCTCCACCCCATGTCATGGTACTATCTCCATCCCATGTCATGGTACTATGTCATGGTACTATCTCCACCCCATGTCATGGTACCATCTCCACCCCTTGTCATGGTACTATCTCCATCCCATGTCATGGTACTATCTCCACCCCATGTCATGGTACTATCTCCACCCCATGTCATGGTACTATCTCCACCCCATTTCATGGTACTATCTCCATCCTATGTCATGGTACTATCTCCATCCCATGTCATGGTACTATCTCCACCCCATGTCATGGTACTATCTCCACCCCGTGTCATGGTACTATCTCCACCCCATTTCATGGTACTATCTCCATCCCATGTCATGGTACTATCTCCATCCCATGTCATGGTACTATCTCCACCCCATGTCATGGTACTATCTCCATCCCATGTCATGGTACTTTGTCATGGTACTATCTCCATCCCATGTCATGGTACTATCTCCACCCCATGTCATGGTACTATCTCCACCCCATGTCATGGTACTATCTCCACCCCATGTCATGGTACTATCTTCACCCCATGTCATGGTACTATCTCCACCCCATGTCATGGTACTATCTCCATCCCATGTCATGGTACTATCTCCACCCCATGTCATGGTACTATCTCCATCCCATGTCATGGTACTATCTCCACCCCATGTCATGGTACTATCTCCACCCCATGTCATGGTACTATCTCCACCCCATGTCATGGTACTATCTCCATCCCATGTCATGGTACTATTTCATGGTACTATCTCCACCCCATGTCATGGTACTATCTCCACCCCATGTCATTGAACTATCTCCACCCCATGTCATGGTACTATCTCCACCCCATGTCATGGTACTATCTTCATCCCATGTCATGGTACTATCTCCACCCCATGTCATGGTACTATCTCCATCCCATGTCATGGTACTATCTCCATCCCATGTCATGGTACTATCTCCACCCCATGTCATGGTACTATCTCCACCCCATGTCATGGTACTATCTCCACCCCATGTCATGGTACTATCTCCACCCCATGTCCTCATCATATAATTTCAATAACGTTTGTAAAGCTGCCATAGTATGGGGAAGCCATCTGGTGCCACCCACTCGACCAGGAACCAGGAATGTAATATTGGCTGCAGCACAGGAGACTTTAAGGTTTGATCGGTTCAGTGAGCTATTGTGGTAAAATTTGTAGATTGCTTCCAAGCACTCCATCAATGACTTGGTGAAACTAAAATTATCCAGAAATGTTTTAAAACTTAGCTCTAGCCGATGTGCCATGCAGTGAATTGTAAACAGACATGGCTGCTCCTTCTTCAGAACTGTTGCAACTCCACTTTTACACCCTGTCATCACTGCTGCACCATCACTACCAAAACCTACCAGTCTCTCAAAAATGACTTGTTTTGTGAGGTGAAGATGTTGCTCCAATGTTTTGACAATGCTCTCAGTGATGGTTGAGGCATTTGCGCGGCTGATATTCACATATGCCAAGAATCTTACATACGGCATTCCATCAATAGCATATCTGAAAATTGAAAACAGTATATGTTCATATTTGGTCACATGCAGATTTCTACTTACCTTATGTACATGATCTCTGCCTCAGTTACAGAAGAGTCAGTGGTACCATCAACCATGATAGAAAAATAATGGGCCTTTTGAATGACACTCCGAAGCTGCATACGCTGTTCCTCAGCAATGCTTTCAATAAACTCTGAGCACTTTTTTTCATTTCTGTAGGAGTCTCCTACAGAAAGACCCTTCTTTTCATCAAGAGTGCACAGCCAAGGAAAGTCAGAAAAGGGTCTGCCAGCCTTTGCGATTGCATGAGCATTTCTAAACAAAAGGCTCATTCTATTGATATCTGCATTGGTTGCGTTTTGCTGTATCATGGCATCACACCTTTTGTGCTGTGCACTGTGCAGTGAATAAGGTTGGGTGCAAAACTAATCTATCTACAGTATGTCAGGCATACCTTTGTGCATGCAATTGCAGTGCACTGATGCGAAAGTTCTGGGACCCAGAAACAAAGTGACCAGATGTTGCTGGTTGGGAGTCACATGTGTTGCAGAACATTTTGCCATCTTTAACATACAGCCAGGGAAAAGTGGCTGTCCATTCACTTTTGAAAATACGAGCTGGTTCACTTGGCATAGCCATCAAACTACTGAAGCACTGATAACGGGGGGGAAAGAACTTGCGATTTGATATTAAAGCTTTTTATATACGAAATTGTGTTGTGATGATGCACGTGCATGTGCACAAAAGGACAAAGCACAAGTAACAACGGGAAGGCAGCCTCGACAAAAGCACTTCGCCTTGACAATAGCAAGCGCCTTAACAAAAGCAAGCGCCTTCACAAAAAGCAAGCGCCTTAAACAAAAAGCAAGCGCTCGCTCGCCTTGGATGTCCGTTAAAAAGTAAACTGTGAATAACGTGGTATTATCACAACAGTTAACACTCAATTTGTGGCCACCACGGATGACTTGGTTAAAATTAAATTCATACAAAACATAATAATGAATGTCATATATGTCCTGTCTACGGCGACCCCTGCCATGTCATGGTACTATCTCCACCCCATGTCATGGTACTATCTCCACCCCATGTCATGGTACTATCTCCACCCCATGTCATGGTACTATGTCATGGTACTATCTCCACCCCATGTCATGGTACTATGTCATGGTACTATCTCCACCCCATGTCTTGGTACTATCTCCACCCCATGTCATGGTACTATCTCCACCCCATGTCATGGTACTATCTCCTCCCCATGTCATGGTACTATCTCCATCCCATGTCATGGTACTATCTCCACCCCATGTCATGGTACTATCTCCATCCCATGTCATGGTACTATCTCCACCCCATGTCATGGTACTATCTCCACCCCATGTCATGGTACTATCTCCACCCCATGTCATGGTACTATCTCCACCCCATGTCATGGTACTATCTCCACCCCATGTCATGGTACTATCTCCATCCCATGTCATGGTACTATGTCATGGTACTATCTCCACCCCATGTCATGGTACTATCTCCATCCCATGTCATGGTACTATGTCATGGTACTATCTCCACCCCATGTCATGGTACTATCTCCACCCCATGTCATGGTACTATCTCCACCCCATGTCATGGTTCTATCTCCATCCCATGTCATGGTACTATCTCCACCCCATGTCATGGTACTATCTCCATCCCATGTCATGGTACTATCTCCATCCCATGTTATGGTACTATCTCCATCCCATGTCATGGTACTATCTCCATCCCATGTCATGTCAGTCTGACATTATCAAATGATGTGGTACTGTATGGTTTCTTTATGTGGGTTGTGTCATGTACATCCCACTGCAAGATAAGAAGTGGGAGGGGTGTCTAATAAATCCAGTCATTGAATTCAATAGTGGTGTGGGGTAACCATGGTAACACAATATGTGTAGCTTGTTTTATAAAACTCATTCAATCCACTTTCCACCTCTCATGCCTCCTCCCCAGCCCAACCTCTTCTCCCACATCTGCACACCTTTCCACTCCAACCACTCATCTGTGATCCAATTTGTTTGTTACTCATCTGTGGGTGTGTCCTCTGTGGCTATCATAATGAGTCATTGTGTGATGTGATGTTTCTGGAATGTCCATAATCATATCTTCATCTCTTCAGTATGGAGAGTCATCACTGATGATGGCATGTAGGTTTGGCCATGCAGAGGTTGTGAGGATGTTGTTATCAGCTGGGGCACATGTTAATGATCAGGATGAGGTAAGTAACACCAGCCCAGCCCAATGACCCTTGGTGACTTGTATCCTGATGTGAGGCTGTACTCAGAGGTGTAGACTTAATTATGTCCTGGGGAGGAGGGGGACACATAGAGGGTGAGATGGGAGGAGAGAGGGGGAGGAGTGTGAGGACATATAGGGAAGGTAGGAGGGAATGATGGGAGGTGAAACAGAGGGTGGTATGAAATAGAGGGGGAGGGGCAGATGGGGATTGTTGACATGTACATGTGATGTCTGTAGTACCAGCTCCAAGGACCATTGTTAGACTGGGTATGGGTACAGTATTGTACGGTTTCTTTTGGTTGATTGCCTTGTATGTGCCACTTCACTTATTTGTGTACTGTACATGTAGCATGTAACGCATGGGGTGTGGTGTGTGGTAACTATGGTTACATGCATGTGTTTTTAGTGTGTGTTTGTAGTATATTACTAGGAGAAGATGTGGAATGGTGGAGTGGGTGGGAGAGTGGAGGAGTGTGTTTTGGTGAGTGGAGAAGAAAGGGGGCAGTGGGGGAACCTGACATGTACTGTTTGGTCTGGGGACTAGCTTTGCAAGAGGTGTGAAAGGCAGTGTCATAGCAGAATTTGTCACCCCCCCCCCCCCCTTCTTCTGCTCTAGAAGTGTCCCGCTGGACAGAATTTGCTTTCGGATTCTGTCCTGGGGGCCACTATTCGCTAGCCTGTATTTTCCACTTCACAGAATATGTCCCTCCCATAATACAAGGGCAGATTGTATCTCCATCTCATGTTTTGGCACTATCTCATGTCCCATGTAATGGTACTGTCTACATCCCATGTCATGGTACTATCTCCACCCCATGTCATGGTACTATCTCCATCCCATGTCATGGTACTCTCCATCCCATGTCATGGTACTATCTCCACCCCATGTCATGGTACTATCTCCACCCCATGTCATGGTACTATCTCCACCCCATGTCATGGTACTATCTCCATCCCATGTCATGGTACTATCTCCATCCCATGTCATGGTACTATCTCCATGCCATGTCATGGTATTATCTCCATCCCATGTCATGGTACTATCTCCACCCCATGTCATGGTACTATCTCCACCCCATGTCATGGTACTATCTCCATCCCATGTCATGTCAGTCTGACATTATCAAATGATGTGGTACTGTATGGTTTCTTTTTGTGGGTTGTGTCATGTACATCCCACTGCAAGATAAGAAGTGGGAGGGGTGTCTAATAAATCCAGTCATTGAATTCAATAGTGGTGTGTGGTAACCATGGTAACAAAAATATGTGAACAGTACAGTAGCTTGTTTTATAAAACACTATTGCATCATTCAGTCCACTTCTCATGCCTCCTCCCCAGCCCTACCTCTTCTCCCACATCTGCACACCTTTCCACTCATCTTTGATCCTATTTGTTTGTTACTCATCTGTGGGTGTGTCCTCTGTGGCTATCTTACTGTGTAATTGTGTGATGTGATGTTTCTGGAATGTCCATAATCATATCTTCATCTCTTCAGTATGGAGAGTCATCACTGATTATGGCATGTAGGGAAGGCCATGCAGAGGTTGTGAAGATGTTGTTATCAGCTGGGGCACATGTCAATGATCAGAATAAGGTAAGTAATACCAGCCCAGCCCAATGACCCTTGGTGACTTGTATCCTGATGTGAGGCTGTACTCAGAGGTGTAGACTTAATTATGACCTGGGGAGGAGGGGGAGACATACCTGTAGAGGGTGTGATGGGAGGAGAGAGGGGGAGGACATGGGGAAGGTAGGAGGGGGTGAGGTTGGAGAGGAGGAGAACCTGGGATGGTGAGAACTGTGAGTATTCTCTTATAATGATGGGTCTGAGAACTAGATCAAGAAAAGGCTAGGAGGGGGGTTGGGTTTTTACCAGCAAAGCGGAATCGTTGTCATGTACATGTGATGTCTGTATTACCAACCATTGTAGGATTTGTGTACACTCTTCTATGGTTTCTTTTGGTCTGTTGTGCCTTGTACTTGCCACTTCACATTTATTTGTGTACTATTCATGCATATCTGGGTGTGATGTGTGGTAACCATGGTTACATGCATGTTTAGTGTGCGTTTATTGCAAATTACTAGGAGATGTGGAATGGGGGAGGGGGAGGAGTGTGCGTTTGGTGAGTGAAGAGAAAGGGAGTGGGGGAACATGACATGTACTGTTTGGTCTGGGGACTAGCTTGGCAAGAGGTGTGAAAGGCAGTGTCATAGCAGAATTTGTCACCCCCTTTCCTCTAGGAGTGTCCCGCTGGACAGAATTTGCTTGCGGATTCTGTCCTGGGGGCCACTATTCGCTAGCCTGTATTTGTAGTATTGTAGAATATGTCCCCTCTGCTCATAATCTTTGTGTTTATGAGCATGTATCTATGTTCATTTATAACAACTCATGAGTGCCAAAACCAGCAACCGAAAGCAACAATAGTAGCGAAGTATCTATGTTCATATATAAATGTCAAAGAAACAGCCTCATGTATTGAGTGCAAAGGGACAGAGCCATCTTGTTTTCTTCTGCTGCCTAGTCATATCAGGAGATTGCCAATGCACACATCACCATGGAAGCGTTCTTTGCAGAGGCTGCAGCAAATCATAGTGATGTCTGGTACACTGCAGTTGTGGCATGATGAGCAAACAATAGTGATACATGCATGCAAATGTGCTACACACTATAACCGTTACATAATTGTATTTAAATATTGCATCTTTATTATATATATGCATTGTGCACTGGTGCCATCAAACCTTCTATACAAATCATCTTTCTCTTATGGAATAGAACCGGAATGCAATTAAATGTGACCCAAACACTTATATACACCATGCAACTTACCTAAGTGGGGAAACAGATGGAATGGACAGTAGTGGGAGTGCTGGTGGAATAGACTGTAGTGGAGGGATGATGGAGAGGCTGGTGGAATGGACTGTAGTGGGGAGTTGATGGAGAGGCTGGTGGAATGGACTGTAGTGGAGGGATGATGGTGAGGCTGGTGGAATGGACTGTAGTGGGGGGCTGATGGAGAGGCTGGTGGAATGGACTGTAGTGGAGGGATGATGGAGAGGCTGGTGGAATGGACTGTAGTGGAGGGATGATGGAGAGGCTGGTGGAATGGACTGTAGTGGAGGGTTGATGGAGAGGCTGGTGGAATGGACTGTAGTGGAGGGCTGATGGAGAGGCTGGTAGAATGGACTGTAGTGGAGGGGTGATGAAGAGGCTGGTGGAATGGACTCAGTTCATTCCACCAGCTTCTCCATCAATGGAGTGGCTCAAATAGGAATGGTGGACTTGGCTGCTTTTGACGCAATTTTAAATCAGCATAAGGGTCAGTTTCCAAGAAAATGAAAAGTGGCTACAGTATGTATATAAAAAGTTATAAAAATGCTTCACGTTTGAATCGCTAAAACTCCGTAACGGTTTATGCTATCAACTTCCTATTTTGTACAGTTCATACTACACCATTTCTCTACCGTAAACTACTTTTGGGGGTCTTTCACTTGCTCCGTGCCCGTATTGCAATGTCGGATACCCCACAGGTTATGAACCCGTCATAACTTTCGGCAGGAGTAATCAAATCGCTTCAAATTCGGTTTGTTGGTAGAGGGGTCCTACAGCTATTGATTTGTTCTGTTGGTTGTTTTAGAGTCTATTTGTTTCGGAGATACAGGTGTGCAAAGCTACTGCACATTTCCTGCTCGATTTGCCCACGCACTCCTTTCTCCCATTCCGCATGAATATTAATCACTTCCTTGTTCCGCCCATTCTCCGCCTTAAACTAAGCTACATACATGTACACTGCAGGGATGCTATAACTTAGCTCACATAGCACGTGAACATGCACTACGCACTAGCATTGTTACCTGCCACACACCTACCTACTGTATCTTTGCACACACAAACACACCCATGCCACACACACACACACACACATACAGTGACTGGGCTTGTACCACTTGCAATGACTGTGGGTTCTTATTCATATTGTTTTCACAAATCGTACACGTGTATGACACCTGTGCACACACACACACACACACACACTAACTGGGCTTTAATAACTTGCAGAGACTTTGGGTTCTTTATTCTCATATAAGATGATGGCTGGTTCTCTGTACATGTACATACACACTCACATCGCCGTTCTCTGAGATGTGAAATAAAACTGTCTTATTGGGCACAACCCTTACTAAACCTTCTTTTTGTTTGCTATGCTCAGCTTTGTTCTACTTGCATGACTTTTCTCAAAAAAAGGAGGGGAGGGTGATATGCATGAATGTACATCCCTGTGCACACACACACACACACACACACATGCACATACACACATGCACACACTCACACAGACTGGGCTTGTACCACTTGCTGTGACATTGGTTCTTATTTCTCACACTGTATTCACAAAGCATGTACATGTGCAAGAACACACTTGCATTGTTATGTAAATAGCCCATACACCATATTCATCACAAACACACACACACACACACACAGACTGGGCTTGTACCGCTTGCAGTGACTTTGGGTTCTTATTTCTCACACTGTCTTTACTAAGTGCATGACATGTGCACACACACATGCACACACACACACACACAGACTGGGCTTGTACCACTTGCAGAGTTTTTACAAAGCGTACATGTGCATGAATGTACACACTTGTGCACACACATTGTTATGTACACAGCCTGTACACCATATATTTGTCACACATACAGCACATACACATACAGTACACTTGCATTGTTACGGAAATGGAATCTTGTGCACAACACATACATACACTCATGTACAGTACACTTGTACGCACCCGTGCAAATGAAAAACCTTTAGCATATCTAGACACACTCCCACACATGTACATTGCAAGTAAGGTCTATTCTAAACTTGTTCTCTGCACCTGCACATGCATTGTATTCCATTTAACTGCTTTAGGCATGTACGTGATTTTTATACCCTGTCCCTTTGCTCCTTCCGTGTGGAGCTCCCTTATGGCTGGTTCTCTGTACATACACACTCACATCACCTTTCTCTGAGATGTGAAATAAAACTGTCTTATTGGGCACAACCCTTACTAAACTTCTTTTTGTTTGCTATGCTCAGCTTTGTTCTACTTGCATGAGGGGAGGGTGATATGGGAGTCAGTAGAGGATACTATGATAATAATGAATAGGATTAAGAATACGCCCCTGTGCATTAACCAGGGACTTTTAACAAGGGCAGACTGCATCTCCATCTCATGTTGTGGCACAATCGCATGTCCCATGTCATGGTACTATCTCCATCCCATGTCATGGTACTATCTCCAACTCATGTCATGGTACTATCTCCATCCCATGTCATGGTACTATCTCCATCCCATGTCATGGTACTATCTCCATCCCATGTCATGGTACTATCTCCATCCCATGTCATGGTACTATCTCCATCCCATGTCATGGTACTATCTCCATCCCATGTCATGGTACTATCTCCATCCCATGTCATGGTACTATCTCCATCCCATGTCATGGTACTATCTCCATCCCATGTCATGGTACTATCTCCAACTCATGTCATGGTACTATCTCCATCCCATGTCATGGTACTATCTCCATCCCATGTCATGGTACTATCTCCATCCCATGTCATGGTACTATCTCCATCCCATGTCATTGTACTATCTCCATCCCATGTCATGGTACTATCTCCCATCCATGTCATGGTACTATCTCCATCCCATGTCATGGTACTATCTCCATCCCATGTCATGGTACTATCTCCACCCCATGTCATGGTACTATCTCCACCCCATGTCATGGTACTATCTCCACCCCATGTCATGGTACTATCTCCACCCCATGTCATGGTACTATCTCCACCCCATGTCATGGTACTATCTCCATCCCATGTCATGGTACTATCTCCACCCCATGTCATGGTACTATCTCCATCCCATGTCATGGTACTATCTCCACCCCATGTCATGGTACTATCTCCACCCCATGTCATGGTACTATCTCCACCCCATGTCATGTACTATCTCCATCCCATGTCATGGTACTATCTCCACCCCATGTCATGGTACTATCTCCACCCCATGTCATGGTACTATCTCCACCCCATGTCATGGTACTATCTCCATCCCATGTCATGGTACTATGTCATGGTACTATCTCCATCCCATGTCATGGTACTATCTCCACCCCATTTCATGGTACTATCTCCACCCCATGTCATGGTACTATCTCCATCCCATGTCATGGTACTATCTCCACCCCATGTCATGGTACTATCTCCATCCCATGTCATGGTACTATCTCCATCCCATGTCATTGTACTATCTCCATCCCATGTCATGGTACTATCTCCATCCCATGTCATGGTACTATCTCCATCCCATGTCATGGTACTATCTCCATCCCATGTCATGGTACTATCTCCATCCCATGTCATGGTACTATCTCCACCCCATGTCATGGTACTATCTCCATCCCATGTCATGGTACTATCTCCACCCCATGTCATGGTACTATCTCCACCCCATGTCATGGTACTATCTCCACCCCATGTCATGGTACTATCTCCATCCCATGTCATGGTACTATGTCATGGTACTATCTCCATCCCATGTCATGGTACTATCTCCACCCATTTCATGGTACTATCTCCACCCCATGTCATGGTACTATCTCCACCCCATGTCATGGTACTATCTCCATCCCATGTCATGGTACTATCTCCATCCCATGTCATTGTACTATCTCCATCCCATGTCATGGTACTATCTCCATCCCATGTCATGGTACTATCTCCATCCCATGTCATGGTACTATCTCCATCCCATGTCATGGTACTATCTCCATCCCATGTCATGGTACTATCTCCATCCCATGTCATGGTACTATCTCCACCCCATGTCATGGTACTATCTCCACCCCATGTCATGGTACTATCTCCACCCCATGTCATGGTACTATCTCCACCCCATGTCATGGTATTATCTCCACCCCATGTCATGGTACTATCTCCACCCCATGTCATGGTACTATGTCATGGTACTATCTCCACCCCATGTCATGGTACTATCTCCACCCCATGTCATGGTACTATGTCATGGTACTATCTCCACCCCATGTCATGGTACTATCTCCACCCCATGTCATGGTACTATCTCCACCCCATGTCATGGTACTATCTCCTCCCCATGTCATGGTACTATCTCCATCCCATGTCATGGTACTATCTCCACCCCATGTCATGGTACTATCTCCATCCCATGTCATGGTACTATCTCCACCCCATGTCATGGTACTATCTCCACCCCATGTCATGGTACTATCTCCACCCCATGTCATGGTACTATCTCCATCCCATGTCATGGTACTATGTCATGGTACTATCTCCACCCCATGTCATGGTACTATCCTCCACCCCATGTCATGGTACTATCTCCACCACATTTCATGGTACTATCTCCATCCGATGTCATGGTACTATCTCCATCCCATGTCATGGTACTATCTCCACCCCATGTCATGGTACTATCTCCACCCATGTCATGGTACTATCTCCATCCCATGTCATGGTACTATGTCATGGTACTATCTCCACCCCATGTCATGGTACCATCTCCACCCCTTGTCATGGTACTATCTCCATCCCATGTCATGGTACTATCTCCACCCATGTCATGGTACTATCTCCACCCCATGTCATGGTACTATCTCCACCCATTCATGGTACATCTCCACCCCATTTCATGGTACTATCTCCATCCTATGTCATGGTACTATCTCCATCCCATGTCATGGTACTATCTCCACCCCATGTCATGGTACTATCTCCACCCCATGTCATGGTACTATCTCCACCCCATTTCATGGTACTATCTCCATCCCATGTCATGGTACTATCTCCATCCCATGTCATGGTACTATCTCCACCCCATGTCATGGTACTATCTCCATCCCATGTCATGGTACTTTGTCATGGTACTATCTCCATCCCATGTCATGGTACTATCTCCACCCCATGTCATGGTACTATCTCCACCCCATGTCATGGTACTATCTCCACCCCATGTCATGGTACTATCTTCACCCCATGTCATGGTACTATCTCCACCCCATGTCATGGTACTATCTCCATCCCATGTCATGGTACTATCTCCACCCCATGTCATGGTACTATCTCCATCCCATGTCATGGTACTATCTCCACCCATGTCATGGTACTATCTCCACCCCATGTCATGGTACTATCTCCACCCCATGTCATGGTACTATCTCCATCCCATGTCATGGTACTATTTCATGGTACTATCTCCACCCCATGTCATGGTACTATCTCCACCCCATGTCATTGAACTATCTCCACCCCATGTCATGGTACTATCTCCACCCCATGTCATGGTACTATCTTCATCCCATGTCATGGTACTATCTCCACCCCATGTCATGGTACTATCTCCATCCCATGTCATGGTACTATCTCCATCCCATGTCATGGTACTATCTCCACCCCATGTCATGGTACTATCTCCACCCCATGTCATGGTACTATCTCCACCCCATGTCATGGTACTATCTCCACCCCATGTCCTCATCATATAATTTCAATAACGTTTGTAAAGCTGCCATAGTATGGGGAAGCCATCTGGTGCCACCCACTCGACCAGGAACCAGGAATGTAATATTGGCTGCAGCACAGGAGACTTTAAGGTTTGATCGGTTCAGTGAGCTATTGTGGTAAAATTTGTAGATTGCTTCCAAGCACTCCATCAATGACTTGGTGAAACTAAAATTATCCAGAAATGTTTTAAAACTTAGCTCTAGCCGATGTGCCATGCAGTGAATTGTAAACAGACATGGCTGCTCCTTCTTCAGAACTGTTGCAACTCCACTTTTACACCCTGTCATCACTGCTGCACCATCACTACCAAAACCTACCAGTCTCTCAAAAATGACTTGTTTTGTGAGGTGAAGATGTTGCTCCAATGTTTTGACAATGCTCTCAGTGATGGTTGAGGCATTTGCGCGGCTGATATTCACATATGCCAAGAATCTTACATACGGCATTCCATCAATAGCATATCTGAAAATTGAAAACAGTATATGTTCATATTTGGTCACATGCAGATTTCTACTTACCTTATGTACATGATCTCTGCCTCAGTTACAGAAGAGTCAGTGGTACCATCAACCATGATAGAAAAATAATGGGCCTTTTGAATGACACTCCGAAGCTGCATACGCTGTTCCTCAGCAATGCTTTCAATAAACTCTGAGCACTTTTTTTCATTTCTGTAGGAGTCTCCTACAGAAAGACCCTTCTTTTCATCAAGAGTGCACAGCCAAGGAAAGTCAGAAAAGGGTCTGCCAGCCTTTGCGATTGCATGAGCATTTCTAAACAAAAGGCTCATTCTATTGATATCTGCATTGGTTGCGTTTTGCTGTATCATGGCATCACACCTTTTGTGCTGTGCACTGTGCAGTGAATAAGGTTGGGTGCAAAACTAATCTATCTACAGTATGTCAGGCATACCTTTGTGCATGCAATTGCAGTGCACTGATGCGAAAGTTCTGGGACCCAGAAACAAAGTGACCAGATGTTGCTGGTTGGGAGTCACATGTGTTGCAGAACATTTTGCCATCTTTAACATACAGCCAGGGAAAAGTGGCTGTCCATTCACTTTTGAAAATACGAGCTGGTTCACTTGGCATAGCCATCAAACTACTGAAGCACTGATAACGGGGGGGAAAGAACTTGCGATTTGATATTAAAGCTTTTTATATACGAAATTGTGTTGTGATGATGCACGTGCATGTGCACAAAAGGACAAAGCACAAGTAACAACGGGAAGGCAGCCTCGACAAAAGCACTTCGCCTTGACAATAGCAAGCGCCTTAACAAAAGCAAGCGCCTTCACAAAAAGCAAGCGCCTTAAACAAAAAGCAAGCGCTCGCTCGCCTTGGATGTCCGTTAAAAAGTAAACTGTGAATAACGTGGTATTATCACAACAGTTAACACTCAATTTGTGGCCACCACGGATGACTTGGTTAAAATTAAATTCATACAAAACATAATAATGAATGTCATATATGTCCTGTCTACGGCGACCCCTGCCATGTCATGGTACTATCTCCACCCCATGTCATGGTACTATCTCCACCCCATGTCATGGTACTATCTCCACCCCATGTCATGGTACTATGTCATGGTACTATCTCCACCCCATGTCATGGTACTATGTCATGGTACTATCTCCACCCCATGTCTTGGTACTATCTCCACCCCATGTCATGGTACTATCTCCACCCCATGTCATGGTACTATCTCCTCCCCATGTCATGGTACTATCTCCATCCCATGTCATGGTACTATCTCCACCCCATGTCATGGTACTATCTCCATCCCATGTCATGGTACTATCTCCACCCCATGTCATGGTACTATCTCCACCCCATGTCATGGTACTATCTCCACCCCATGTCATGGTACTATCTCCACCCCATGTCATGGTACTATCTCCACCCCATGTCATGGTACTATCTCCATCCCATGTCATGGTACTATGTCATGGTACTATCTCCACCCCATGTCATGGTACTATCTCCATCCCATGTCATGGTACTATGTCATGGTACTATCTCCACCCCATGTCATGGTACTATCTCCACCCCATGTCATGGTACTATCTCCACCCCATGTCATGGTTCTATCTCCATCCCATGTCATGGTACTATCTCCACCCCATGTCATGGTACTATCTCCATCCCATGTCATGGTACTATCTCCATCCCATGTTATGGTACTATCTCCATCCCATGTCATGGTACTATCTCCATCCCATGTCATGTCAGTCTGACATTATCAAATGATGTGGTACTGTATGGTTTCTTTATGTGGGTTGTGTCATGTACATCCCACTGCAAGATAAGAAGTGGGAGGGGTGTCTAATAAATCCAGTCATTGAATTCAATAGTGGTGTGGGGTAACCATGGTAACACAATATGTGTAGCTTGTTTTATAAAACTCATTCAATCCACTTTCCACCTCTCATGCCTCCTCCCCAGCCCAACCTCTTCTCCCACATCTGCACACCTTTCCACTCCAACCACTCATCTGTGATCCAATTTGTTTGTTACTCATCTGTGGGTGTGTCCTCTGTGGCTATCATAATGAGTCATTGTGTGATGTGATGTTTCTGGAATGTCCATAATCATATCTTCATCTCTTCAGTATGGAGAGTCATCACTGATGATGGCATGTAGGTTTGGCCATGCAGAGGTTGTGAGGATGTTGTTATCAGCTGGGGCACATGTTAATGATCAGGATGAGGTAAGTAACACCAGCCCAGCCCAATGACCCTTGGTGACTTGTATCCTGATGTGAGGCTGTACTCAGAGGTGTAGACTTAATTATGTCCTGGGGAGGAGGGGGACACATAGAGGGTGAGATGGGAGGAGAGAGGGGGAGGAGTGTGAGGACATATAGGGAAGGTAGGAGGGAATGATGGGAGGTGAAACAGAGGGTGGTATGAAATAGAGGGGGAGGGGCAGATGGGGATTGTTGACATGTACATGTGATGTCTGTAGTACCAGCTCCAAGGACCATTGTTAGACTGGGTATGGGTACAGTATTGTACGGTTTCTTTTGGTTGATTGCCTTGTATGTGCCACTTCACTTATTTGTGTACTGTACATGTAGCATGTAACGCATGGGGTGTGGTGTGTGGTAACTATGGTTACATGCATGTGTTTTTAGTGTGTGTTTGTAGTATATTACTAGGAGAAGATGTGGAATGGTGGAGTGGGTGGGAGAGTGGAGGAGTGTGTTTTGGTGAGTGGAGAAGAAAGGGGGCAGTGGGGGAACCTGACATGTACTGTTTGGTCTGGGGACTAGCTTTGCAAGAGGTGTGAAAGGCAGTGTCATAGCAGAATTTGTCACCCCCCCCCCCCCCCTTCTTCTGCTCTAGAAGTGTCCCGCTGGACAGAATTTGCTTTCGGATTCTGTCCTGGGGGCCACTATTCGCTAGCCTGTATTTTCCACTTCACAGAATATGTCCCTCCCATAATACAAGGGCAGATTGTATCTCCATCTCATGTTTTGGCACTATCTCATGTCCCATGTAATGGTACTGTCTACATCCCATGTCATGGTACTATCTCCACCCCATGTCATGGTACTATCTCCATCCCATGTCATGGTACTCTCCATCCCATGTCATGGTACTATCTCCACCCCATGTCATGGTACTATCTCCACCCCATGTCATGGTACTATCTCCACCCCATGTCATGGTACTATCTCCATCCCATGTCATGGTACTATCTCCATCCCATGTCATGGTACTATCTCCATGCCATGTCATGGTATTATCTCCATCCCATGTCATGGTACTATCTCCACCCCATGTCATGGTACTATCTCCACCCCATGTCATGGTACTATCTCCATCCCATGTCATGTCAGTCTGACATTATCAAATGATGTGGTACTGTATGGTTTCTTTTTGTGGGTTGTGTCATGTACATCCCACTGCAAGATAAGAAGTGGGAGGGGTGTCTAATAAATCCAGTCATTGAATTCAATAGTGGTGTGTGGTAACCATGGTAACAAAAATATGTGAACAGTACAGTAGCTTGTTTTATAAAACACTATTGCATCATTCAGTCCACTTCTCATGCCTCCTCCCCAGCCCTACCTCTTCTCCCACATCTGCACACCTTTCCACTCATCTTTGATCCTATTTGTTTGTTACTCATCTGTGGGTGTGTCCTCTGTGGCTATCTTACTGTGTAATTGTGTGATGTGATGTTTCTGGAATGTCCATAATCATATCTTCATCTCTTCAGTATGGAGAGTCATCACTGATTATGGCATGTAGGGAAGGCCATGCAGAGGTTGTGAAGATGTTGTTATCAGCTGGGGCACATGTCAATGATCAGAATAAGGTAAGTAATACCAGCCCAGCCCAATGACCCTTGGTGACTTGTATCCTGATGTGAGGCTGTACTCAGAGGTGTAGACTTAATTATGACCTGGGGAGGAGGGGGAGACATACCTGTAGAGGGTGTGATGGGAGGAGAGAGGGGGAGGACATGGGGAAGGTAGGAGGGGGTGAGGTTGGAGAGGAGGAGAACCTGGGATGGTGAGAACTGTGAGTATTCTCTTATAATGATGGGTCTGAGAACTAGATCAAGAAAAGGCTAGGAGGGGGGTTGGGTTTTTACCAGCAAAGCGGAATCGTTGTCATGTACATGTGATGTCTGTATTACCAACCATTGTAGGATTTGTGTACACTCTTCTATGGTTTCTTTTGGTCTGTTGTGCCTTGTACTTGCCACTTCACATTTATTTGTGTACTATTCATGCATATCTGGGTGTGATGTGTGGTAACCATGGTTACATGCATGTTTAGTGTGCGTTTATTGCAAATTACTAGGAGATGTGGAATGGGGGAGGGGGAGGAGTGTGCGTTTGGTGAGTGAAGAGAAAGGGAGTGGGGGAACATGACATGTACTGTTTGGTCTGGGGACTAGCTTGGCAAGAGGTGTGAAAGGCAGTGTCATAGCAGAATTTGTCACCCCCCTTTCCTCTAGGAGTGTCCCGCTGGACAGAATTTGCTTGCGGATTCTGTCCTGGGGGCCACTATTCGCTAGCCTGTATTTGTAGTATTGTAGAATATGTCCCCTCTGCTCATAATCTTTGTGTTTATGAGCATGTATCTATGTTCATTTATAACAACTCATGAGTGCCAAAACCAGCAACCGATAGCAACAATAGTAGCGAAGTATCTATGTTCATATATAAATGTCAAAGAAACAGCCTCATGTATTGAGTGCAAAGGGACAGAGCCATCTTGTTTTCTTCTGCTGCCTAGTCATATCAGGAGATTGCCAATGCACACATCACCATGGAAGCGTTCTTTGCAGAGGCTGCAGCAAATCATAGTGATGTCTGGTACACTGCAGTTGTGGCATGATGAGCAAACAATAGTGATACATGCATGCAAATGTGCTACACACTATAACCGTTACATAATTGTATTTAAATATTGCATCTTTATTATATATATGCATTGTGCACTGGTGCCATCAAACCTTCTATACAAATCATCTTTCTCTTATGGAATAGAACCGGAATGCAATTAAATGTGACCCAAACACTTATATACACCATGCAACTTACCTAAGTGGGGAAACAGATGGAATGGACAGTAGTGGGAGTGCTGGTGGAATAGACTGTAGTGGAGGGATGATGGAGAGGCTGGTGGAATGGACTGTAGTGGGGAGTTGATGGAGAGGCTGGTGGAATGGACTGTAGTGGAGGGATGATGGTGAGGCTGGTGGAATGGACTGTAGTGGGGGGCTGATGGAGAGGCTGGTGGAATGGACTGTAGTGGAGGGATGATGGAGAGGCTGGTGGAATGGACTGTAGTGGAGGGATGATGGAGAGGCTGGTGGAATGGACTGTAGTGGAGGGTTGATGGAGAGGCTGGTGGAATGGACTGTAGTGGAGGGCTGATGGAGAGGCTGGTAGAATGGACTGTAGTGGAGGGGTGATGAAGAGGCTGGTGGAATGGACTCAGTTCATTCCACCAGCTTCTCCATCAATGGAGTGGCTCAAATAGGAATGGTGGACTTGGCTGCTTTTGACGCAATTTTAAATCAGCATAAGGGTCAGTTTCCAAGAAAATGAAAAGTGGCTACAGTATGTATATAAAAAGTTATAAAAATGCTTCACGTTTGAATCGCTAAAACTCCGTAACGGTTTATGCTATCAACTTCCTATTTTGTACAGTTCATACTACACCATTTCTCTACTTTTGGGGGTCTTTCACTTGCTCCGTGCCCGTATTGCAATGTCGGATACCCCACAGGTTATGAACCCGTCATAACTTTCGGCAGGAGTAATCAAATCGCTTCAAATTCGGTTTGTTGGTAGAGGGGTCCTACAGCTATTGATTTGTTCTGTTGGTTGTTTTAGAGTCTATTTGTTTCGGAGATACAGGTGTGCAAAGCTACTGCACATTTCCTGCTCGATTTGCCCACGCACTCCTTTCTCCCATTCCGCATGAATATTAATCACTTCCTTGTTCCGCCCATTCTCCGCCTTAAACTAAGCTACATACATGTACACTGCAGGGATGCTATAACTTAGCTCACATAGCACGTGAACATGCACTACGCACTAGCATTGTTACCTGCCACACACCTACCTACTGTATCTTTGCACACACAAACACACCCATGCCACACACACACACACACACATACAGTGACTGGGCTTGTACCACTTGCAATGACTGTGGGTTCTTATTCATATTGTTTTCACAAATCGTACACGTGTATGACACCTGTGCACACACACACACACACACACACTAACTGGGCTTTAATAACTTGCAGAGACTTTGGGTTCTTTATTCTCATATAAGATGATGGCTGGTTCTCTGTACATGTACATACACACTCACATCGCCGTTCTCTGAGATGTGAAATAAAACTGTCTTATTGGGCACAACCCTTACTAAACCTTCTTTTTGTTTGCTATGCTCAGCTTTGTTCTACTTGCATGACTTTTCTCAAAAAAAGGAGGGGAGGGTGATATGCATGAATGTACATCCCTGTGCACACACACACACACACACACACATGCACATACACACATGCACACACTCACACAGACTGGGCTTGTACCACTTGCTGTGACATTGGTTCTTATTTCTCACACTGTATTCACAAAGCATGTACATGTGCAAGAACACACTTGCATTGTTATGTAAATAGCCCATACACCATATTCATCACAAACACACACACACACACACACAGACTGGGCTTGTACCGCTTGCAGTGACTTTGGGTTCTTATTTCTCACACTGTCTTTACTAAGTGCATGACATGTGCACACACACATGCACACACACACACACACAGACTGGGCTTGTACCACTTGCAGAGTTTTTACAAAGCGTACATGTGCATGAATGTACACACTTGTGCACACACATTGTTATGTACACAGCCTGTACACCATATATTTGTCACACATACAGCACATACACATACAGTACACTTGCATTGTTACGGAAATGGAATCTTGTGCACAACACATACATACACTCATGTACAGTACACTTGTACGCACCCGTGCAAATGAAAAACCTTTAGCATATCTAGACACACTCCCACACATGTACATTGCAAGTAAGGTCTATTCTAAACTTGTTCTCTGCACCTGCACATGCATTGTATTCCATTTAACTGCTTTAGGCATGTACGTGATTTTTATACCCTGTCCCTTTGCTCCTTCCGTGTGGAGCTCCCTTATGGCTGGTTCTCTGTACATACACACTCACATCACCTTTCTCTGAGATGTGAAATAAAACTGTCTTATTGGGCACAACCCTTACTAAACTTCTTTTTGTTTGCTATGCTCAGCTTTGTTCTACTTGCATGAGGGGAGGGTGATATGGGAGTCAGTAGAGGATACTATGATAATAATGAATAGGATTAAGAATACGCCCCTGTGCATTTAACCAGGGACTTTTAACAAGGGCAGACTGCATCTCCATCTCATGTTGTGGCACAATCGCATGTCCCATGTCATGGTACTATCTCCATCCCATGTCATGGTACTATCTCCAACTCATGTCATGGTACTATCTCCATCCCATGTCATGGTACTATCTCCATCCCATGTCATGGTACTATCTCCATCCCATGTCATGGTACTATCTCCATCCCATGTCATGGTACTATCTCCATCCCATGTCATGGTACTATCTCCATCCCATGTCATGGTACTATCTCCATCCCATGTCATGGTACTATCTCCATCCCATGTCATGGTACTATCTCCATCCCATGTCATGGTACTATCTCCAACTCATGTCATGGTACTATCTCCATCCCATGTCATGGTACTATCTCCATCCCATGTCATGGTACTATCTCCATCCCATGTCATGGTACTCTCTCCATCCCATGTCATTGTACTATCTCCATCCCATGTCATGGTACTATCTCCATCCCATGTCATGGTACTATCTCCATCCCATGTCATGGTACTATCTCCATCCCATGTCATGGTACTATCTCCACCCCATGTCATGGTACTATCTCCACCCCATGTCATGGTACTATCTCCACCCCATGTCATGGTACTATCTCCACCCCATGTCATGGTACTATCTCCACCCCATGTCATGGTACTATCTCCACCCATGTCATGGTACTATCTCCATCCCATGTCATGGTACTATCTCCACCCCATGTCATGGTACTATCTCCATCCCATGTCATGGTACTATCTCCACCCCATGTCATGGTACTATCTCCACCCCATGTCATGGTACTATCTCCACCCCATGTCATGGTACTATCTCCATCCCATGTCATGGTACTATCTCCCACCCCATGTCATGGTACTATCTCCACCCCATGTCATGGTACTATCTCCACCCCATGTCATGGTACTATCTCCATCCCATGTCATGGTACTATGTCATGGTACTATCTCCATCCCATGTCATGGTACTATCTCCACCCCATTTCATGGTACTATCTCCACCCCATGTCATGGTACTATCTCCATCCCATGTCATGGTACTATCTCCACCCCATGTCATGGTACTATCTCCATCCCATGTCATGGTACTATCTCCATCCCATGTCATTGTACTATCTCCATCCCATGTCATGGTACTATCTCCATCCCATGTCATGGTACTATCTCCATCCCATGTCATGGTACTATCTCCATCCCATGTCATGGTACTATCTCCATCCCATGTCATGGTACTATCTCCATCCCATGTCATGGTACTATCTCCATCCCATGTCATGGTACTATCTCCACCCCATGTCATGGTACTATCTCCACCCCATGTCATGGTACTATCTCCACCCCATGTCATGGTACTATCTCCATCCCATGTCATGGTACTATGTCATGGTACTATCTCCATCCCATGTCATGGTACTATCTCCACCCCATTTCATGGTACTATCTCCACCCCATGTCATGGTACTATCTCCATCCCATGTCATGGTACTATCTCCACCCCATGTCATGGTACTATCTCCATCCCATGTCATGGTACTATCTCCATCCCATGTCATTGTACTATCTCCATCCCATGTCATGGTACTATCTCCATCCCATGTCATGGTACTATCTCCATCCCATGTCATGGTACTATCTCCATCCCATGTCATGGTACTATCTCCATCCCATGTCATGGTACTATCTCCATCCCATGTCATGGTACTATCTCCACCCCATGTCATGGTACTATCTCCACCCCATGTCATGGTACTATCTCCACCCCATGTCATGGTACTATCTCCACCCCATGTCATGGTATTATCTCCCACCCCATGTCATGGTACTATCTCCACCCCATGTCATGGTACTATGTCATGGTACTATCTCCACCCCATGTCATGGTACTATCTCCACCCCATGTCATGGTACTATGTCATGGTACTATCTCCACCCCATGTCATGGTACTATCTCCACCCCATGTCATGGTACTATCTCCACCCCATGTCATGGTACTATCTCCTCCCCATGTCATGGTACTATCTCCATCCCATGTCATGGTACTATCTCCACCCCATGTCATGGTACTATCTCCATCCCATGTCATGGTACTATCTCCACCCCATGTCATGGTACTATCTCCACCCCATGTCATGGTACTATCTCCACCCCATGTCATGGTACTATCTCCATCCCATGTCATGGTACTATGTCATGGTACTATCTCCACCCCATGTCATGGTACTATCTCCACCCCATGTCATGGTACTATCTCCACCACATTTCATGGTACTATCTCCATCCGATGTCATGGTACTATCTCCATCCCATGTCATGGTACTATCTCCACCCCATGTCATGGTACTATCTCCACCCCATGTCATGGTACTATCTCCATCCCATGTCATGGTACTATGTCATGGTACTATCTCCACCCCATGTCATGGTACCATCTCCACCCCTTGTCATGGTACTATCTCCATCCCATGTCATGGTACTATCTCCACCCCATGTCATGGTACTATCTCCACCCCATGTCATGGTACTATCTCCACCCCATTTCATGGTACTATCTCCATCCTATGTCATGGTACTATCTCCATCCCATGTCATGGTACTATCTCCACCCCATGTCATGGTACTATCTCCACCCCATGTCATGGTACTATCTCCACCCCATTTCATGGTACTATCTCCATCCCATGTCATGGTACTATCTCCATCCCATGTCATGGTACTATCTCCACCCCATGTCATGGTACTATCTCCATCCCATGTCATGGTACTTTGTCATGGTACTATCTCCATCCCATGTCATGGTACTATCTCCACCCCATGTCATGGTACTATCTCCACCCCATGTCATGGTACTATCTCCACCCCATGTCATGGTACTATCTTCACCCCATGTCATGGTACTATCTCCACCCCATGTCATGGTACTATCTCCATCCCATGTCATGGTACTATCTCCACCCCATGTCATGGTACTATCTCCATCCCATGTCATGGTACTATCTCCACCCCATGTCATGGTACTATCTCCACCCCCATGTCATGGTACTATCTCCACCCCATGTCATGGTACTATCTCCATCCCATGTCATGGTACTATTTCATGGTACTATCTCCACCCCATGTCATGGTACTATCTCCACCCCATGTCATTGAACTATCTCCACCCCATGTCATGGTACTATCTCCACCCCATGTCATGGTACTATCTTCATCCCATGTCATGGTACTATCTCCACCCCATGTCATGGTACTATCTCCATCCCATGTCATGGTACTATCTCCATCCCATGTCATGGTACTATCTCCACCCCATGTCATGGTACTATCTCCACCCCATGTCATGGTACTATCTCCACCCCATGTCATGGTACTATCTCCACCCCATGTCATGGTACTATCTCCACCCCATGTCATGGTACTATCTCCATCCCATGTCATGGTACTATGTCATGGTACTATCCTCCACCCCATGTCATGGTACTACTATCTCCACCCCATGTCATGGTACTATCTCCACCCCATGTCATGGTACTATCTCCATCCATGTCATGGTACTATCTTCACCCCATGTCATGGTACTATCTCCACCCCATGTCATGGTACTATCTCCATCCCATGTCATGGTACTATGTCATGGTACTATCTCCACCCCATGTCATGGTACTATCTCCACCCCATGTCATGGTACTATCTCCACCCCATGTCATGGTACTATCTCCATCCCATGTCATGGTACTATGTCATGGTACTATCTCCATCCCATGTCATGGTACTATCTCCACCCCATGTCATGGTACTATCTCCACCCCATGTCATGGTACTATCTCCATCCCATGTCATGGTACTATCTCCACCCCATGTCATGGTACTATCTCCATCCATGTCCATGGTAACTATCTCCATCCCATGTCATTGTACTATCTCCATCCATGTCATGGTACTATCTCCATCCCATGTCATGGTACTATCTCCATCCCATGTCATGGTACTATCTCCATCCCATGTCATGGTACTATCTCCATCCCATGTCATGGTACTATCTCCATCCCATGTCATGGTACTATCTCCATCCCATGTCATGGTACTATCTCCACCCCATGTCATGGTACTATCTCCACCCCATGTCATGGTACTATCTCCACCCCATGTCATGGTACTATCTCCACCCCATGTCATGGTATTATCTCCACCCCATGTCATGGTACTATCTCCACCCCATGTCATGGTACTATGTCATGGTACTATCTCCACCCCATGTCATGGTACTATCTCCACCCCATGTCATGGTACTATGTCATGGTACTATCTCCACCCCATGTCATGGTACTATCTCCACCCCATGTCATGGTACTATCTCCACCCCATGTCATGGTACTATCTCCTCCCCATGTCATGGTACTATCTCCATCCCATGTCATGGTACTATCTCCACCCCATGTCATGGTACTATCTCCATCCCATGTCATGGTACTATCTCCACCCCATGTCATGGTACTATCTCCACCCCATGTCATGGTACTATCTCCATCCCATGTCATGGTACTATCTCCACCCCATGTCATGGTACTATCTCCATCCCATGTCATGGTACTATCTCCATCCCATGTCATGGTACTATCTCCACCCCATGTCATGGTACTATCCCCATCCCATGTCATGGTGCTATCTCCATCCCATGTCATGGTACTATCTCCATCCCATGTCATGGTACTACCATGTCATGGTACTATCCCCATCCCATGTCAGGGTACTATCTCCATCCCATGTCATGGTACTATCTCCATCCCATGTCATGGTACTATCTCCACCCCATGTCATGGTACTATCCCCATCCCATGTCATGGTGCTATCTCTATCCCATGTCATGGTACTATCTCCATCCCATGTCATGGTACTATCTCCACCCCATGTCATGGTACTATCCCCATCCCATGTCATGGTACTATCTCCATCCCATGTCATGGTACTATCTCCACCCCATGTCATGGTACTATCTCCACCCCATGTCATGGTACTATCTCCATCTCATGTCATGTCAGTCTGACATTATCAAATGATGTGGTACTGTATGGTTTCTTTATGTGGGTTGTGTCATGTACATCCCACTGCAAGATTAGTGGGAGGGGTGGCTAATAAATCCAGTCATTGTATTCTTGTGTGGTAACCATGGTAACAAAATATGTGTGCAGTACAGTAGCTTGTTTTATAAAACACTATTGCATCATTCAATCCACTTTCCACCTCTCATGCCTCCTCCCCACCCCAACCTCCTCTCCCACATCTGCACACCTTTCTACTCCAACCACTCATCTGTGATCCATATTGTTTGTTACTCATCTGTGGGTGTGTCCTCTGTGGCTATCATAATGAGTCATTGTTTGATGTGATGTTTCTGAAATGTTCATAATCATCTTCAGGATGGGGAGGAGTGGGAGGACATATTGGGAAGGCAGGAGGGGGTGAGGGGGGAATAGAGGGGGAGGGACAGATGAGGAACCTCCATTCCCTCCTGGCCCCCTCCTACCCTCCCCATATGTCCTCCCCCTCTCTCCTCCCATCAGACTCACATTTATTTGTGTACTGTACATGTAGCATGTAACACATCTGGGTGTGGTGTGTGGTAACCATGGTTACATGCATGTATTTGGAGTGTGCATTAATTGTGCATCAATCACTACCTTTCCTACCTCCCATGCCTCCTCCCCATTCCAACCACCTCTCCCACATCAACACCCCTTTCCACTCCAACCACTCATCTGTGATCCAATTTGTTTATTACTCATCTGTGGGTGTGTCCTCTGTGGCTATCATAATGAGTCATTGATGGTTTAAACAGTTATGGAGTATTCGTGATTCAAATGTGAAGCATTTTGATAACTTTTTTTATATATAGCCACTTTTCATTTTCACGGAAGCTGACCCATGTATTCAATACAAAATAATTAAACTCCACCTTTCCTTAAAGGACTGGACCTTCGGTCTGCAAACTTTCTATTCCTTGTTCCAGCATTGTTTAATCAATAGACACCCTCCCCAAAATTACATGTCTGTGCTGATGACTGAGATATTGTGCTTGATACTGATTTGATTCTGCCATTCTATTGAAAACATCTTGAATGTTGTCCTCATCAAAAGGTTCCTTTAGCTGAGTAAATTGCATATCACTTGTGTCACAGTGTTGTGGAAATTCTATATTCACATCAATTGTTACATCATACACTGTATGTACCAGAATTATTATAAATTGATGCACATATTCTTATAGAAATATCATAACTACTGTACCTGCCATACATCAGCTCAAATGGAGTGTGCACTGTTCATTTTTGTTTAGAGTTCTGCCCTCTGATATGTACAAAAATAAAGTAAACTTGGGAAGGTGATCAATGTTAAAACATAAACTATAGTGAAGGGAACAGATCGTCATCCTAATCATTTTCCTTGTCATTGGAAAGTTTGATTATTAGGCTCAGCCTCAGGCCACTCAGGAAAGTAATTGACAATGTACTCAGCTCAGTTTTTGGCAGAAGGCTTTCGCACTAAAATAATTGATGCCAAACACTAGAGCCTAAAGTTGTATACTTGTTGGTCGGGTATGCAGAGCTAAAATCAGCTTGTGTGCAGACTAATGCAAAAGCTACATGCGCATAAAAAGTTGGTAATCAAACCACTAAATGCTGATGGCGGAATGCTAGCAGCTGCTTAGAAGGCATCACGTGCCACTTTTAAGGGCAGAGGGGACAGTATTAGTATTTGATAAGGCAGAGCATCACCTATACCGAAACGGGGGGGGGGGGGGGGGGGAGGGGGACAATTTCTGTGGAAGGGGTGCAATATCAGCTAGCAGATTTCATTCGTGGGGAACAGAATCCACTAGCAGATTCTGTCCAGAGTACTGCATGTTTAGGTAACTAAGGCAACCATTGGTAGTATTTGTTGTATTGTGTCTGGAAACAACCTGTGTTCACACCCATTGTAGCACATGTGGAAATAAATCTTTGCAAAGGTCTGATCGAAGTGGCTTTTTGATGTACTGTTTAAGAGGATATTGATTATATGGATAATGGACCATATTAGTTGTATGTATGGTGAAAGTGTCTCATCTCTGTAGAATGGCAGAACTGCATTACATTGGGCTGCAGAGAGAGGTGATGGAGGCTGTGTACGACTCCTCCTATCGACACCAGGGATTGATGCTAACCTTGTGGACCATAAAGGCAATACACCATTGAAGCTAGCTAGGGGCTATGAAGTATTAACAATGCTTCAGAAGTACACTACCAGCTGTGAAGACTTTCCTGTACACACATATGGGAAAGTGATCATGTGTGGGGACAGTGGTGCTGGGAAAAGCACCCTCACAGAGGTGAGACACACTTGGTGTATTGAGGTCTTCACAATGTACAGTGTCATTACTGATACTCTATTGAACAATGATTAAAAGAACATATCAAGGAAGTATGTTGGATGATAAAAGTATTAATTAATTATAATTAGGGAGGAAGGCCACAGCTGCTGCCGAGGCCACTGTGTTAATGAAGTACCAATCCAACGACCCTAAATGCACTGAACTAGGGTGGCTATGTGTCCCTATGGTAGTTGAAACATATGGAAAGGACACAATTGCCATTATCTCCTCAGCTGCCTCTAGACGTGCCCTCCATATGCCAAAGTCCATAATAGTCTATGAAAGCTATGGCTGGTTGAATCTGAACCTGATCTGTGTCAATGCAACAGTTGTTCTCTCTAGGATAGCTCCTCCACCATAGAGCTTATTATTTATGTTATTATTGTCATGTGTTGAAATACTAGTTACATTACAATACATGGTTGTACATGTGAAATTGTCCTTTTTCTTTTACCTTAATTACAATAATAATTTTCATTTCAATAATGACCTTCTGTCGATGCATTGGTGTAAACACATCCGATGCAGCATGGCAAGCAGGCTCAGCTTAGCCCAAGGAAAGGGGGCCTAGGGTTTTGGTCATTGTCCCGCCATTTATCTCCTCCTTATGCTCATCTGGCTTTGGTCTGCATTCATCTGCCTCAAGCAGTAGAGACCTTTAACAGCTTGGTTTCACATGTAGACGCATACAGTGTTGAGTCTCTCCTCACTTCACCAGTCTCTCAGAAATCCTTTCCGTTAAGTTAGATGACCATGTCTTCAACTTACTGTTGAACTCATCTTCAGTAGCAGACAAGGCACGCCTTTTGTCAGTTTCTTCTCCTCATGCTGCATCCTGGCTTCACATAGATCTTACCTGTTTTCCAGGTAGCCATCAAATGGTGGCTTGGCCTTGATAGGTTCCCTATGTGCACTGTGCCTAGGCAGTGCACTTGACCACTTTGGCCACCATGCAGCTACGTGCAAGTACGGTGGAGATGTAGTAACTCGGCATAATATGATTAGGGACATCCTGGTGGAGACCTGTCATCAGGCTCACAAAGGGGTTAAGGTGGATGTCGGCAACAACCTAAGTAGAGATCATAGTAAGACCCGTCCAGCTGACATCTTACTTCCTAACTGGTTCTTGGGCAGAACTGCTGCATTAGATGTATCCATCACCTCATCGCTAAATCCTGTGATTTTGTTGGAAGCGAGAGTGTCGGCCACAGCTGGTGCCCAGGCCACTGAGTCTAGGAAGCACCAAGCCAATGACCCCAAGTGCTCAGATCTAGGATGGGTATGTGTCTATGGAGCTTGGGAAAACGAAGCCACTGCCATTATCTCCTCTGTAGCCTCTAGACTAGCCACCTGCATGTGCTGACCAAAATCCATCTACTCCATGAGATCTATGGCCGATTGAATCTCCACCCAGTCAGAGCTAATGCTACATATCCTCTTTAGGATAGCTCCTCTACCATAGAGCTGAATTTTGTATTTAATCAGTGTTGTTACTGTCATTTTATATGAATATCAATATTAATCTACAAGTGCCAAGAGTTACCTAACGTTCTTGTTGGGTGTACCTAATACACTCTATTAGGTTTACCTAACAATGTTCGTTAGGTAAACCTAAAGTGTTTATTTTTAAAACGTATGAGATATTGAAATTCAATTGGTGAAGATTACGTATTATTATTAGCAAGCAAATGAACAAGACTGTCCACAAAATTCTTGTGCAAGGGCACATTAAGATGCTCGTTAAAATGACAGTAGTAGGCCTTAATGGCATCAACTTCTATAGATCTAAGAAGCATGCAAAAACACCTAAACCACCAGGCGTCATTTGTTCCCAAAGAGTCTTCCATACGTTGTGACCCTTGACGCAGATGATTGTGAGCATCTATACAACGTGTACCTTCAAAGTAGCTTTTGATCTTTTGGGTTCGTGGGACAGTCCTTGTAATAGTTTCTCCTTCACCAGTTCTGTCGTTCAATGACCAACGGAGCTTTACATGGTCGTCAACACCAAGTGTATGATTCCAAGATGATATCAGGCACTTCTTAGGACTACCTGCTGTACCCAGCTCGTTCCACACATGATCATATACTTCTTTCTGTATTGAGTTCCAAGTATACGTGTGCTTGACAGTGAGTGTGTCACCACGTAATGCAGTTGAAGGCCAACCATGATCATTCAAAAACGTTTTCAGAAACCCTTTTGATGCTGTTTTCACAATGCCAGTAAAATACATGTACGTTCCTCGCTCTAGCAAAGCCTTTGTTGTTTGTAGGGAGGCTAAATAGCTGTCACCATAAACTACATGACCCTTCCAGTGCAACTGTAAGGTGGTAGCTACATGCTTTGGGTACATATTACAAAATCTTTTTCGCTCCATTATACATTTTAAAAAAAATTTAATTAAAAAACAACATTATACCCCAGCAGTCACCGCTATCTTTAAACTCTGCAATTTCAACATTTGCGGGCCACGTGATAGAACATTTGCGAGAGCTGCTGAAGCCATCCTTAACACGTTGGTCAACTGTTACAAAAAACAGTTCCCATTTAACAATGTCATTGTCAAACTTGACATGACGGATTAGTATCCGAATATTCACACCTACCATCATCTTTTTCTGATTACATTTTAGTATCTGATGATTCCTGAATCTCCTCCTGGACATCCGTTTCACTTCTGGAAGTTTGAAGTGCCAAGGAACTGTCATCTCGAACAGCTGATGAATGCTCTTACCGTGACTTCCAAAGGGCACGCCCATGGTGTAAGACCATGTTTTGGGTGCTAATTGACCAATCCACCCTCCATTTGTTTTGGTCGGGTTTGGCTGTGTCTTTTCCTTTGATATCAGTACATTTCCAAATTCTTACCATACGAACACATCAGGGCATCCTTAGTTGCACTACTTTAACAGAAACACTAGTGCCTATGCCAGGAACAGGATATCCAGATGGAGCTGGAGCAGCTAGATGTGATCCTGCAGCACAGGACACCATCTTAAAAATAACAGGTCACTTGACAGCGTGATAGGTTTACCTAACACTGCCCGAAGATCATGGTAGAAAAAAATATAGGTACAAAAGCCATAGTAAAAAACGTTAGGTATACCTAACATTTTTACATTGTCATCTCCATAGCCAGTAAGCGATTGACACTGATTTTTTGAGCGGTTAATGTTACGTGTCCATCGGGAAAGTATATTTGACAAAGCCAATACCAACCTGTTGGGCATGGGATTGGCTCAAATAATGTTATGTTTACCTAATGAACGTATAATTTACCTAATGCCCGGCACTTGTAGAATAATTTTATATACAATGGCAAGTAAGGCACATCATATGCACTTACATGCTGCCAAAGAAATGGGTGTAGTTTACAGAATACAGAGAAATCAGTTGACATAAGATGAGATTTTATTGATCTGAGAAGTGACAGGCTTGAAACCTGTTAGTTTAGAAAAAACCAGTTGTAAAAGGTTATTAAAATATAAAAACCGGTCGGTTAAGGTTATTGTTCAAAAAATAACCGGTCGGTTGCAGTTGTTTGTTTTAAAACAACCGGTTATTGCCAGTTATGGCATGATAGATGGTCCGCGGCGTACCCCTAAGAATATCACCTTGTTGCTAGTGGTCCAGCAAAGTCACCCTTCTGGATAGTTTTTCAAGTTTTCAAATTTTCCATTAACTCCAAACAAATAGTCCTTACGCACGGGCTATTGATCATAAAGTTATAGGGTACTGAATTTATAATTAGCCATACATTTCAATTCAAGCGTTACTTTTCTTTTGCTTGTCCTGTAAAATTTGATAGTAACATAGGGGTGATTTTGCTGGACACTGTTCCAAATATAATAAAGTTATTGTAAGTATCACCATGCATACAACGAAGAGATGAATCTCTCAATTGTTCGCTGTAGTCCGCTTATTGTTTTCTCGCGCCCAGCATTATTGGTAGATGACGTAACGCCACTTGCAATTCCTCAATATAATATCAACCGGTCAGTTGTGGTTGCTTAATAATTTAACAAACGGTTGAAGCGGTTATTTAGCTGAAATAGTACCGGTTCAGGCGGTTATTTAATTCTCGCGATCGGTTAACCATCAGTTAACCGGTTAACCGGAGCTCCGGCACAACTGGTTTCAAGCCTTAGTGACAACATGATCTGGTAAAAAGTTCCAAACTGTAATGATACACTCCATCAAATAACCATGTCAGAAGGCAAATTACAGTAATGAAATAGTTCAGACTTTCTTTAGGTGTTCAAGGGTTGAGCAATGATTTGTGGTTATTTGGAAAAAAATTGTCATTGGGTAGATCAACATGTTAATAAACGATATCTCTAGATCAGAAATTGTTTTGCGGTATTTCAAGGAAGCTAGAAGGAAAGATACAAGCCTTCATCTGATTCGGATTCGGATTCATTTCTTGTCCAGAAACATCAGCATCTACAGTATCAGCCCACTTCCACACTTATCTATACAATGACAGGCATTTGATTGCAGATGAAGAATGATGTATTGTATTTGGTGCTGAGTGTTGTGTTTTTACATGTACATGTCCCCTAACCGTATTGTCTGGGCACACTTCATGGTGATCTCACTCAGTGATCATGTTTTCTGAAAGTCTGGGTAGTGTAGCACATCATGTGGGAGATCCTGTACATTTCACTAGGTGGCAACATTGATTTACATGCAGAGTGTTGAAATGGTTTACACTTGTCTTTAGAATTACCCTCATTTGTTCTGCATACATGTAGGCCATAAAGGATTGCTCCCAGTCCATGAGTGAAGATTGCGAAGGTGATCAGGTGAGTGTGTAATGGATGATGCTATTAGCTACATGTAGTAGTCCTATATCTTGGCATATGCCAGAGTGAAGGCCATCCAGACACAACCACCTGACATCGGACACACCTCATTTGTTGTGAAAAGGATCCATTCAAATATGAAAAATTTTTATGATGTTATTATTTTAGAAATGGGATCAGAAAAGGGACCTAGTTCTTGCATTATATACTTTCTAGTACGCGTAATAGAAATGACGTTTGCATTAGCTAACAAAACATTAAGAGCCTTACAACTCCATGACAGATACTTCGATTCTCAGTTCGTAAGAAGCAATGTGTTGTGGACATTTTAGACTTGTAAGATATCAAATAAATTAAAATCATGCGTTAGGTCCCTTTTCACGGAGATGATCCCAAATGAAAAAACCTGAAGTATTATCAGCATAACTTGATTACATATATGAGTGGTCACTTAACTTTGAATGAAGGCTTTCTTTACTGATCAGGTAACTGAATTTTAATAAATACAATTTACTTGAAATTTGTATCTTCCTCTTACTGAATTATGTTTTTCTGAGCCTTTCCCTTTCATACATTTTCCATTACAGTAATAACTAGCCGATATAGCATTAGGATATTTACACTACCTTAAATCATGCAGCGATACACATTGAACATTATCTCTTGTAATTCAGCAGCCTGCTAGAAAACCAATCAGAAAACCTGTAAAAGCCTACACAGCTGGAATCATCTCTCATCGTGTTAAGGGTCCAAAAGCAAACATGACCATATACGACCTAGCTGGACACAGGGAGTATTACAGCAGCCATTCCTCTATATTGGAGCACATCTCAAATACCACTCCCTCCATCTTCCTTCTGCTAGTCAATCTCCTGCTTACCTTAAAGGAGATCACTGCACAATTGTACTTCTGGTCTGCAATGATTGGCAACGTGTGTAAAAAGTGTTCCCAGCAATCCTCCATCATTGTAGTAGGCACCCATGCAGATTGTATCAGTGATGAGGGGAAGTTAGAGTTCTTACGTACTCAGATAGAGCAGGTAGCTAGGGATGCCATCAAGCAGCACATTTTTGTTCGGTTTACAGCTCTTAATGTCACATCGTTTAGGGGAGAAGTATTTGGCAGCTTTTTATCATTACTGTACAGTACTATTGATGAAGTGAGGCTCAGGTGCCCTGCCATATCTCTAACTTGCCACGTGATGTATGCCTTCTTGAATGACAAGGTCCCTGCAGATCAAGATGCTCTATCATTATCTCAGCTTCTGAACCTATTGAGCCAAGAAGACCCAAAGGTTCTACCAACTGATGCCACCGAGGTGTCAGAGCATTTGAAGGTATTGTCTGACAAAGGTTTTATCGTGTTCTTTGCGAGTGACACTAAACTCAATGATAGCTGGATAGTGTTTCGTCCAGAGGCATTGCTTGAGAAGGTGAATGGAGTTCTGTTTGCACCTTCGAATTTTGAAGAGCACCTTCCCATAGCCAGCAACACAGGTTTGATCCCCATATCAGTTCTCAAATGCCACTTCCCTGAACCAAAATACAATATTGATATGATGACTCAATTTCTTGTTCGATTTGAGCTATGTCAGCCAATCACGTTTGCCTCCACCAGCACAAATGCTCAGGGAGCTCTTAACTGTACTTCCTGTCCTGACCTGTTCTTCCCACCCCTTGTTAGTGCTAACAGACCTGACAATGTTATCATCCCTGATAATGCATTTATCTGGCAGATCTGCTCTACCAATATCAACCAGTCCTTCTCCCCACGCTTCCTCCATGTTCTTGTCTCAAGAGTAGCTGATCAGTTTCCCTTGCCAACTGTGGGGCCATGTTTAGTGCCTGAACTGAAACCCTACAATCGTAGATGCACTGTGTGGAGCCGAGGAATCAGTTGGAGAAGTAAGGAAGGGTTCTCCACTGTCATTGAGATGAGAGAAGACTTCCAATGTCTTCTGTGTGCAGTGTCCACCTCTGACAAATCCAACATCCACTATCCCCAGTTGATATTATCAGTTATTAAAGTCATCAAAAATGCACGTGATGAGTTTTGCCCAACAGTTTCAAGGGTGGAGTTGATCACATGTCCACGTGAGGCTACCTCAGACCACGTTGCAGCTCCTGTAGAATGTGAAGCATTGAAGGAGATGCTAGTCAATGGTATGACAACCATGACTGATTGGAATGGAAATATGGAGGTGAATATTAGCCAGTGGAGCAAGATGGAGCCCCAGCTGTCCCATCTCATTGGTGTTGACCACAAACAAGGTACCAACCAGTCTGACATGTGTTATCTCTTTAAATGTTGTAATTGAACATATGTGAGTTGTATATTTGTGATGCTAGTTGATCTATTTACTCAGTTAAGGGTAGAGGGCAATTGTCATTTGTATGCAGTGTGTACTGGTATACCAACCACGTATTTTGTATTACCATTTGCCAATATGTAAAATTCTCAATTTTTAGATGCCATCACAGCTACCTTGAATGAATGTGATCATGGCAATATATTTCAGTCTACCAAATCTGCACGTGATAAGTGGCGGGCCATAGGCTGGGAACTAGGCTTTACCAGTGATGAACTGGACTCCATTGTTCGTGAACCTGGACGGAATGGGGATGAGGACTATTATGAGGCCATGTTAAAGAGATGGTTAGACTGGGCACCACCCAACCACACTCCTCCATCCCTCCAAAGTCTGTTATCAGTTCTTCGTGCTGTAGGCAAAGAGAGACAAGCAAATGATCTTGCAACAAAGTACAAAGTACGTAGATGCACTTTGCTCAGTGTGTTTGTTGCTACATGCTGAAGTTCCATTTCTGTATTGTGATTTATTTCCTTCTCTTTTCCTCCCTGCCCTAGGTCACAGTTTCCACACATGACACACCTCCAACCTCAACTTCTAGACAGCCTGCCTGTTGTTGCTTGTAATCTGCGTTTATTGTATTGTGTGTATAAAGTGCTGTACTCTGTTAAAGTTCGCCATTACAAAATGATTGGTTAATAAATTAGCAGCCGGACTGCACCCTTTAACACCCTCTCATCCCATCCCGAGCATGTTAGATCAACAGGTTAAAGACTCAGCATAACATAAAGCCGCACATGAGATGTGTATTGTACATGTATGCGATGTATGTACACACGTAACGTATACCTGCGTGCAGACATGAATGTATGTCTCACCTCAACAAAGTGCAGTCTCAGCACCAAATCTTCACTCGTGAACTGATCATGAGAGGTTAGAGAGATGGATATAGGCTCCATTGGATCACAGGCACAACACACAGGGGCAGACATACGAATTTATATTGGGGGGGGGGGGGGGGGTTTAAATGTGGAGGGCGTATAGGCCCCTCACTAAAGGGGTCTGGGGCGTAGCCCCAGCCGCTTTTTAAATGCAGTACATTTTCCAACAAACTAAAGATATGACGCGCCGCTTATTTGAACACATGGCCCGATACAATTTTGAATCTACACCGCTTTATAATTACACACCTGAAAAGAACATAAAGTGAACAGTCTAATCTTCTGACTCATCAAACAAAATAGATTTGCAAAACATTTTAACGCGGTACAACAGTTTCCGTTTGTAACGACAAACGGAAACTGTTATTAAAACGACAAACACTCGGCATGGTGGAGACATCATGATTAGACCTGTCAACCTTTCTTCGGTCATTGTTGAACGTAAGAGTGATTTTATTCGTCTCAAAACTTAAAAAGACCTTTCTGCCTGACAAGATCCAATCGGTGTCCGTACATCATCAATTAAAATTAGTTGGCAAAAATGTGATCATCTGCATATGGCAATGCATCCATCAAATCCTCTGGTTTGTCTTCACGTTTGCCTTCATTCCAAAGGAGTTTCCAGCGAACTAGCTTTTGCTTTAGACAAGCAGCGCTTGGCATATCAACTTCCCAAAATAGCAGCTGCTTTGCTAGATCGTCTGAAATTTTAGAGTGTGTAACCGGTTTTCCGGTTTACTGTTATTCGGGTTATTCGGATATTCGCAAAAACCTATCCGTTCGAATAGCTATTTAGCATTACTCGGAAAAATCGATTAGTGAATTTTAATAACCGGTTTATGTTTCTCCATTCGGAGGTACTTAGGTATTCGTCGTCAGCATCAACAAATCGCCCGAATACCGTTTTATGCTAATATCCGGATATGATTTTCAACAGAGTATTTCATAATTAGAGTTATATATTTGTATGGAATCTTCTTGGCTGCTGCTTTTTTGCCTTGGATATAGCAGGTCTACATGATTTGCAGAAATTAGCCAGTGTCGTTGCTGATGTCAATCACTGCGCCACAGCATTTAGTATGCAGAGTTGTGCCGAGTCTGCATATGAACCATATGCAGATGAGTATCATTGAAGTGTTCATATGCAGACGTCTGCATATGAACACTTCAATGATACTCATCTGCATATGGTTCATATGCAGACTCGGCACAGCTCTGCATACTAAATGCTGTGGCGCAGTGAATGTCAATGCATGTTCTAAGATCCACAGAGAAAGCAATTAAAGGTTGCCTCTTGATTGCCTCAAGAAGTTTTGTTCAACAACCTGTGTCCGCATACCCTGCAGTATACATTTCCGCATACCCTGCAGCATCTCTGCACTTGACATGGAGAAATTTCCATTGCCTTCGATTGAAGCACGGAGCGCACACGTGATGTTCTCGCTTCAGAAAAAAAGTCTGCGCATATGTTTACAATGGGTAAAGATCTGTCTTTACAAAATGGTGGAGGCAATTTCTCAAAAAAAATTGGTTGCCGTTCGAGTGCTTCAGGAATGCCAAAAGAAACTATGAGATGCGCGACTTTAGTGGACTAAGAAATAACATTTCAATAACGTTGTTTAGTGCCGAACTGAATATAGAACAGCTTAAAAATTTTATGGCAAACGCATCTTCGCAATTAGAACATTAGAACTACATTGTATAATGAGCTCCTAAGTGATCCGGACATGAATTGTTTATAAATACGTTTTTAACAACCTATAATGTCCATCTCGAAACAGCCGTGGAGTACATGGGGTTTTTAATATTGCGTTTATAACGTAAGGGACGAGAGGTTCGCGTGCATTTAGGGACGTGACGTGGCAGTTAGGTACCCCGACCCTCGCCTACGCTGTGATGAATCAACGTAACGTTAACGATACGGTCATGTTACGCTTTTAATTAGATACGGTCATGTTATTGTTACGCGAATGTATAAAAATGTATGGTAGTACATGTAGCGATCATAGTAAGACCATAATCACAATAAACTAGCTCAATAGACACAAAAGCTTTACACTGTACTCCATATACAATGCACATTAAAGCAATAGGTGGTATTCTTCCAGTCATGAGATAGCAGTTTTGAGTTCAACGTAATAACCTTGTCTTTCTACAGTTCTTTTTGTTCTCATCTCACGAAGTCCACATGAAGTGTCACATTCGTGAACCAGAGAAATAGATCGCATGATGCCAGTCGAAGGGACAACTTGAAGGATCTTACTCCTTGACAGAAGAGGGCACTCGAAGTCATTCTTGTGCTGTTCATATTCTATAGCACCATGATTGGCTCTACTGATGTACTGCACAATGCAGTACGGCCTTCCACCGCATTCAAAAAAAAACAGCTAGATTCCGATGTCCAACTTTAGGGGAATTTATATACAATAAAAACGAATTAGCAATAAACCTAAAAATAGCACGTTCGTGAGATGAGCCTGACTGAGAGCCAACAAATTCCTGCACCTCTGATGATTTGTAAAGCTGCTGTAGTCCAGTGCCACACCTATTAACAGGCATAGAATTATGCAATTAATAAAAGGCATGTCCCTAAATTCCACCAGAACACATCAATCTTATGCTCTCCTGGCTAGCAAAGCCGTTACAAATGTTAAAAATTGGAGCATGCTTGCTTGCTAGCAAAAATACTGCGACATCGGATACCAGAATTAAAACTCTCACATGTATATAATTAAATATATATAACAGTCTCAAACAAGTGTATGGACATGTACATACCTCTCAGTGTTGTGATGATGCTGGACCAAACTTTAACATGTCATCTGTAACCTAACATGTAGCATGTAAGCAACCGCAAATAACACAATCGCACGAGGTGTTCTGAAATCATTGGATTTGCTAGGCACATCTTCAAAGTTGAAGTTATTGAATTTACATAAAACGGAACACCAGTACTGGACTGATTCTACAGTATAACATTAATTGAGTGAGTTTAAGTTGTTGATTTACAATTCACTTACTAGAATTATAGCAGTGTGCCCCGGTAGCTTGTATTTCCTCAAAACTGAAACAATAGGAACCTTGTGGACATAAAATGCGCAATGTGTGGATAATAAACTTTAAGTTAGTCATGCCCTGCGATGCAGGAAAAGTAGTTGTATTATTTTAAGAAGTTAATATTATGTATTAGCATACTCACAATTGGCCGAGGACTACGAACAATGAGGTAAGCCATTGCATAAGATCTGACAAGAATGGTTTATAATCATCTAAATAAAAATCTCAGTGCGTACAGTATTGGCCTTACCAGTACTAGCTTCACTTAATTGTAGCTCTGTAGACACTGCTGCTTCTTCAGGGGTTACACAAATTAAGTATTAAATAGTGATGATACGATCATATAACATAACCATTTTACATGTACCTGAATTTTTCCATTCCTCGGTGAGGCTACTACTACTAGCCGCTGCTTCTCCGTTTTCGCAATCCGCGGTGCTTATACAATTTCAGTCTCGGACTCAGGTGCTGGAACTACTATATGGCAGGATCGTAGGAGCCATCAGATCACATCACGTCGCTATAATGAAACCTGAATTCTGCCACTCTTCTGTGAGACCAACCATTGCATGCTTCTTGATCTTCATGATCGGTGCTGACAGAACCTGCATGACGCAGGAGGGCAGATATCATGTGGTTCGACGATTTTTTGTGCCCGACTAATGCACTGCGCGTGGTCTCTGAGAGCACTTGTCAGAAATATTTGCTCTTGAATACTAAGTTCTTTTTGCAAAGGCAACAGTTAAAGGGAAATTTCGTGAACACCATCTTGGACAATTGCAATCGCAGACAAGGGCACGTGCATTTTGAGAAGGCGGAGCAAGCTGATTTTGGAACTTGAGACAATTGCAATCCGACCCCTAGCTGACTCTAGAAACGTCGGTATGAGTATCACTGGCTCTTTCTCTGCATCTCCATTACCGGTTGCACGGCCATATTAGTCCCCGTCCCCGAGCCCTACAGTTCGTAACCATCTTGCGGAGAGCTTTCATCTTCAAGTACTAGTAAGCTCTACTACGTCTTCGGACCTAAACCAATCGAGTGACAATAGTCACCAGCTTTCCTGCGATCAGTAGATGCAAGACTATATATACAATCCCTTGAAAGTGGTCAACATGCAGCGATACAAACAGCAATTGGCGAGCTTAAAACGATGCTGCAAGCTTTCAGTGCCCAGTCATTTAGGATAAAGGGAAATGTGTATGAGGTAAATGCATTGTACCAAAGGTGCACACTCATGCATGCATGGGAAAGTTGCATGCAGTTGCGCAAGTAGTACCGGTGCATGGTACATGGTGAATTATTTTTCACCATGCATAGTCATGCACAATTAAAATCCGAAATGGCTACGCTTTTTTGTCAATCTCTAAGACAAGAACCTTGTGATGAAAATATTGCAAATGGTGGGTACAAGTTCGTCTTTTTACCTACATGCTTAACGTCTAAACCATGCATCCGTCTGCTCTGTACCTAGGAAATAGTGGAAAAGGTCCTCACTAGGGAGGGGTCAATAAAAAGAAGGATGATGCAGCACTTCGGTTTTGTAAGTCAAAGCTTGTCGAATTCAGGACTGAAGAACACAGCTGCTTGTCAATTAAATGTTGCTACATTCATGTGTCACTGACACAGCTGCTTGTCAATTAAATGTTGCTACATTCATGTGTACTACTCTATAGTGTTACTTTTACGTATTTCGTAGCGTCTAGGGATTCACCCGTGTGGCAAGTGTAGCACTTTGACAACTGAAAAACCGTCTTCTTCGATTATGGATGCTATGGGAACAGATCTCGGCTGTTTTAAATTTATCCATTTTATTAAATTTAAACACATTCTTTACAGAGAGGTCATTTGTACTACACTGTCATAGGCCACTCACAACGAATTTCGTACATGGTTAGATTCATTTGGATGAGAACAGTGGGAGATCATCATGTCTGACGACAGAGCATATGATTGGGTTTGGTCGTGGCATCATACAGTAGCTCTGAAGACTTTACCAATTAAATTTAACATTGCTTCTTTGATTCTACAAAAAACGCATCAATTATGCTGGACTAATCTTCATTTTATCATTAACTTGTATGCCTGTGCAATCCAATCAGTGTCAAAACACCCCTTTTTTTTTTATTATAAATCATATGCGTGTTGATAGTACGTTCACGTTACACTCGCGTGAATGCAGTACCACAACAACGCTAGTGTATGAAGCGGGAGAAATATATAGAACGAGTGTGTGGTGTGTGTGTGTGTGTGCTGTGTGGCAGCGTGCTCATGGGTGTTGTTGTGACTGGGAGGGGGTGTGATCAGCTATACAGCTGCAAGGGGAGGGAGGTGCAAGTGACAGTCTGATTTTATTCGTTTAAAAGTGCGGTTCTCATACGAGAACCTTCTAAAAATTAGAGAAGACTCATCATATGTCCTCCTCCACGGAAATCTTTAGTAAAAGGCGAAAGATTTATTCGCTCTGAAGGAAGACCAGAGTGAATTTTTCACAAACACACAAAGTTTATATATGGGAAATGTAATGCAGTGGTTGTGGGTCGATAATTGCGTTCCTAATTAAGCAATCTGTGAAACATTAATTACTATATACCCAAATCTGATCGGTTCACCAATAGATGATGTAATCGACCTGCTGCACGATACTAGGGACCATTACTCGTAAACCAAACGTTTTTAAACAGTATTGGCCACACCACGGGCCCACCGATTACAATTCCTCCATCATTACCCCAATAATTGTTAGGTCGTCAGCCACTCCACTAGTGAAAAGTTATTTAGGCCTAGGCAAGGAGCACTTTGTTTAGTGTACACTACTTGTGTGCCAAATCAAACTTACAGCTAAATTACCATCGCGTGTGAATAATTAATTAGTCAGATACTTAATAATTGGTGTGTATTACTATTCTGAGGTTCAGTGAAGAGAAGTTGGTTTTCCGCTTTCTTTAAAATGGCTGTGACGCAAGTCGAAGGTCTTCATGATCATGAATTGTACAATGTGGTCTGGGAACGAGCAATTATCCTAATTATCCGGCACTCATTTCAGTCGCAGCTGCTGCAAAGCTTAGGCCAGACACAGTACAGGGATAGCTATGGAAGCGGATAGCGAGGCTACGTGGAACCGATTAGGAAATCAAGTGCGACCCGTCAGCGAGAAATGGTGGGTTCCGTATGCGTCTCTCTACAGTGCCTTGGAGGGAAGTGGGTGGGGGAAGGTAGTTAGTTATACGACTTCACCAGCTCTTGTCATCAATGCGCGACATGACACCCAATAATGGCGCTCACCCCTGGCGACTATTGTGTCCCGCAGGAGCGACGGGACAAAGCTGCTGTGTCAGCCTGGCTACCTCAAGGTCCTCAAACAGTTCGCTTTATCCGGCGAGATGTTTAAGTTTGGAATCCGTTCTGTATGCTGGAAGGTAAACGCTATGCGTTGTCGTGTATGTGGCCTTTTTAAAAGAGTGTGTTTAGCGTTTGTGCAGGGTATTGGTATTTGTCGTTCTGCTGTGAGATTTGTGTGTTGGGTGTGTGTGTGTGGATCACGTGAGCAGTGGCACATCAGCATCCGACTATTAGCGCATCTCAGCATCTCATCTGACACTTTTGCATGCATTTGTTGCTGTGAATACCTCTCGAAGGCATGTTGCATGCAATGGATGACAGCACAACCTCCCTCTCCCTCCCCTCCTCCCTCTTCTCCCCCTCACTCTCCCTCCCTCCCTTTCTCCTCTCCCTCTCCCTCTCCCTCCCCTCCTCCCTCTTCTCCCGTCCTCCCTCTTCTTCTTCCTCCCTCCCCTTCTCCTCCCCCTCTCCCTCTCCCCCCCCTCCCTCCCCTTCTCCTCCCTCTCCCTCCTTCCCCTTCTCCTCCCCCTCTCCCTCTCTGTCCCTCCCCTTCTCCTCCCCTCTCCCTCTCCCTCTCCCCCCTCCCCTTCTCCCCCTACCTCCCTCCTCCATAGCTCTTCCTGGGATGTATCCCCGAGCAACACGACCAGTGGAAAGAAGCATCTGAAAAGAACAGACGTCTTTATGATGACCTCATGAAGCAGGTAGGGAGAAGGGTTAGGGGTGTGGTCACAGGGTTAGGGGTGTGGTCACAATTGCAAGGTATGTGCAAATTACCACCACAAACAGTACAGCCGTTTGTGAAACTTCACTCCAAATGGAGTGCATGTCAGGGATGTTTAGATGCATGGAGGAGGAGGTGTGGCTAAACTCAGGGGAGGAGTCCCAACCCATTAAGGGGGGAGAGGGATGGGGAGGAGGAATATCCTCTTCCCCAATTATGTGTCCATCATCAGGTACATAAGCATAACCTTCAGGTCATCTCGTTCTCCTTCTCCAAATGCCTCGCCTCTTGCTTCTCCCCCCCCCCCTCCCCAGTATCTAACCCTTCACCTCTACCTCCTCCCCAGCACATACGGGACCCCCACAACCTCTCACTCAGTCTGGACGTGGCAGTGAACAATCCTCTCTCCCAAGACTCCGATGTGAGCCAGTCGTGTGCCTGCCCTGATGTCGTAGTCATAGCAACAACTTGTCCATTATTCATATCATGCATACACACCTGCGCATACAACATTTGTTGATGACACATCACACCTGTACACACACACCTGCACATCACACACCTGTACACACACACCTGCACATGTGCATACTCATACACACGTGCACACACACACTCATGCACACACAAATGCACACGCACATGCACACACACAAATGCACACACATATGCAGAGCCCTTGGCATAAGTATTTTATGGACGGAGAACTGAAACAGAGCATCAATCAAGACATCACTCGGACCTTTCCAGATGTCCCATTCTTCAGACAGCAAGATATCCAGTACGGAACCTGCCACCCCCTTCACCTCCGTGCTTTGAATCTGTCCCCTTCTCTTGTCTTTCCCCTTCTCTTCTCCGATACTATTCTTATCATTCATGCGTGCTTCTCCTCCCCATCCCTTCCTCCTCCTCCCCACTCCCCACCTTTTCCTCCTCACCCTTTTTCCTCCTCCCCACCCCTTCTCCCTCCCCCTTCTTCTTCCTCCCACCCCTCCCTCCTCCCCATCCACCCTCCAGGGACACTATGCTGCAGATATTGTTCTGCTACGCTAAGGAGCATCCTGACATAGAGTACAGACAAGGTATGCACGAGCTGCTGGCTCCAATCCTCTTTGTCCTGCACACTGAGAAGAGGGACGTT
>JABACO010000007.1:11051076-11081076 GCA_013339895.1 Ephydatia muelleri | reverse complement strand
TCAAAGAGGGCTCCAGTTTCCAAGTTCTTTATTTTTTAAGGGGCTGTCAAAACATATAATTGAGAAACTCACAATTCTGAAAGTGTGAACTTCTGGTTGAATAGATCATTACAGGATCATCACGTCCTTGCATTTACAAATGCAACATGGTTTATAGTTAATTTTACGTATTCATTAAATCTATTGGAAATTTCCTGTGCCTAGATGTACAATTTTACGTGGTTTGTTCCACCACTAAAATTAAAGACGACAGAAATATAGTTTTACGGCATACAGCATTGTATCGTTCCACGTAGATTTTTTGTAATGATATTCATCCTCAAATAAGAGCCTTCTCAAGGCTGTTTATCAATTCTGCAATAGACAATTGACAGTGCATGACATTTGGGACAGTGCCCACTAAATGGAACCTAACACGATAAGATAAAATTTTCCAGAGGAGCATCAAATTTGATGCGTCCAATTGTAATTAAATATTCAGGCCATTGCAACTCCACGGAATGATGAACAGACTGATTTCCGGTAGGTAAGAAATTAGTTGTAGAGAACTTAGGTACATGTATCTCTTAGAACATGAAATATAATTAATTTGAAAACTTGAAGAAAATTAAACATGTTAGGGTGCTTTTGCGCGGACACATTTGCTTAGGCTGGGTACAAGGCTACAGTCAAACTGTTATTACTGTTATTAATGTTAGTTAACTATTGACAGCTTTTTGTTAGTAATTATTTCTTCATTCTTGGGTGCATACCAGAAACGTAGTATTAAAAATTGCAAAAACTGTTGCCTGTTTCTATCTTCAGACTCCAAATATGTCACCACTGTGGACTATGACATAACTATATTCTCATCTTGTCCTGAAAAAGTGATACAATCACATCTCATGGGCTTATTAGCCATGAGAGGACCCCTCCTCCCCCCCCCTCCTCCCCCCCCCCCCCCCCCCCCCCCCCCCCCCCAGTTGAGTGGTTTGTTTAAGAAGTAAACAATGCTTGCTTCACAAAGCTTACATAAGGCATGGGAAAGCATGTAGTGTTAAATGGCAGCCTTGTCTTGAGATAGGTCATGCCTTGACCCCTTCCTGAAATTCCCTCTCTCCCCCCCCCCCCCCCCCCCCCCCCCTCCAATCTAAACTACATCCCTATTCTCAAATCAGATTGTCCCAGACTATGGTTCCTGGTAGAACAGGAAAAGGTGTTCTTGAGGAGGTACTCATTCCATCCCATAGCCTGCTATCCATGTCCTGTATTTTGCTGACCCACCACCATTCGTACCACTCCACCTGTCCATTGAAGTGTGCACCACTCCACCTGTCCATTGAAGTGTACACCACTCCTCCTGTCCATTGAAGTGTACACCACTCCACCTGTCCATTGAAGTGTACACCACTCCACCTGTCCATTGAAGTGTATACCACCCCACCTGTCCATTGAATTGTACACCACTCCACCTGTCCATTGAAGTGTACACCACTCCACCTGTCCATTGAAGTGTACACCACTCCACCTGTCCATTGAAGTGTACACCACTCCACCTGTCCATTGAAGTGTACACCACCCCACCTGTCCATTGAAGTGTACACCACTCCACCTGTTCATTGAAGTGTACACCACCCCACCTGTCCATTGAAGTGTACACCACCCCACCTGTCCATTGAAGTGTACACCACCCCACCTGTCCATTGAAGTGTACACCACTCCACCTGTCCATTGAAGTGTACACCACCCCACCTGTCCATTGAAGTGTACACCACTCCACCTGTCCATTGAAGTGTACACCACTCCACCTGTCCATTGAAGTGTACACCACTCCACCTGTCCATTGAAGTGTACACCACCCCACCTGTCCATTGAAGTGTACACCACTCCACCTGTCCATTGAAGTGTACACCACTCCACCTGTCCATTGAAGTGTACACCACCCCACCTGTCCATTGAAGTGTACACCACCCCACCTGTCCATTGAAGTGTACACCACCCCACCTGTCCATTGAAGTGTACACCACTCCACCTGTCCATTGAAGTGTACACCACCCCACCTGTCCATTGAAGTGTACACCACTCCACCTGTCCATTGAAGTGTACACCACTCCACCTGTCCATTGAAGTGTACACCACTCCACCTGTCCATTGAAGTGTACACCACCCCACCTGTCCATTGAAGTGTACACCACTCCACCTGTCCATTGAAGTGTACACCACTCCACCTGTCCATTGAAGTGTACACCACCCCACCTGTCCATTGAAGTGTACACCACTCCACCTGTCCATTGAAGTGTACACCACTCCACCTGTCCATTGAAGTGTACACCACCCCACCTGTCCATTGAAGTGTACACTCTGAGGCCACGTCATTTGGGCATCTACCGTGACCAACCCAATGGCTGTGTCGTGGCATATCTGGTTGAACCAAGTGGCAACTCGGTGTTACCCTTGGTCCCATGTTGATTCAGCGTAGTCACTATGACCTCGTCATGGTAGTGACACATCTGGCCACACCCCCAGGGTACCCTGTGGTACCCTTACTGGCTCGATAAGGGATACTGATGCTGTCCACCATACAGCATTGACATCACTTTTCTTTTTGTGTGATGAACTTTTGATTTTGAAGACCGCTGACACTTTCTCGTTGCCATCACTTACCACTGTGGTCTTGGGTGGGCATTAAAATAAATATCTAATGATGAACAGTCCTGGATATGTGCCTTTGTTGCGTAGTGCTGGTGGATATATGACTATCTATTCATGTTTGATCTTTCACCCTCCCCTTTACTCTCTCCTCTCCTCCCCCTACCCTCCTCCCCTACCCTACCCTACCCCCTTTCCTCCTCCCCCTCCAGACGCTGGCTGAGGCTTCTCTTCAGCAGGGAGTTCCCCTTCACCACACTCCTGGAGCTGTGGGATGCCCTGCTGGCAGATAGATCCCTGATTGACCACTTCTTCGTAGTGATGCTGGTCAACATCAGAGAATCCCGTTAGTCATAACCACACCCACCCACGCCAAAGATCCATACCTAGATGCACACAATACACACACACACATGCACACACATGCACACACACATATGCACACAATATACACACACACACACATGCAAGTGCCAACACATACAGCAGTAGTGTTTGGTGTGTAGATAATAGACAATGGAAGCTGGTAACAAAAACATCTTAGGGCTGTGGACACTGAACAGGTGTTACCCAAATGGCTTCATTCTGAGACAGAGAAGTGTTCAGTCCTAATCACGTTGGCAGCTATATACTACCACACACAACACACACACATGCAGGCGTAAACACATGCTCCATCCTTACCATATGTCGTGTGGTTCAAATGTGGTTCAACGGTACCATTCCTCCTCCCCAGTCCTATCCAACGACTACACCACGGCTATGCAGGCTCTGATGACGTACCCTCACGTGGAACTGGTCAACCAACTCGTCCTCAAGGCCCTCCACCTCAGGAGTCCTGTAAGGGGCTCCCTGCATGTGACGTGCATGTGGTGGGCATGTGAGCTTATGTGATGTACATGTGACTAGGATGTGATGTACATGTGGTCTGCTTGTGACGTGCATGTGGTGGGCATGTGACTTGCATGTGGGCAATACTGTGTGTGTGTGTGTGTGCGTGTGTGTGTGTGTGTGTGTGTGTGTGTGTGTGTGTGTGTGTGTGTGTGTGTGTGTGTGAATTATCTGGGCATGTGATGATAGGAGGATACTCTGGTGGGCATTTATTATAGCATTTCTTATGTAGGTTATAGATATGTCACGCTGCAGGTCTCTGAAATGTTTTGCTATATATAATGTACATGTATCGTACATTTATGTTCTGCTTGTGTAACTGTTTGAACAATTGTGTCCATGGTTACACTGAATGAACCTATTGGGAGGTTATTAACAGTGCGGAGGGCTTTTAATGGAATGCGTCTAATAATGGTCGCACCTCTTAGAGAGGAGTTTGTTAATGCCAGGAGTATGTAATCAAGGTAACGCCAGTCCATGTCTGAATGAGGATATGTTTTCATTTCCTGTTGTCCAGTGTTTCTTAAGAGTATTGAGGCAGATGTTTCCTTGGAGCTAGGCTGGAAGCGTGATGATGTCATAGCATTGCTGTAATGAGTAGACTAAAGATGGGGGGGGGACTCTGAAAGTACAAGTTGCCATTAGTTCACACCACAGCTATTCCAGTGATGGGCTTTGTGAGAGCATATTTTAAAAGATATGGAGCTTCTAATTAGACCACATCTCTGTATACAAAATATCGAGCAACTGTTCGTGATGGTTGATGCAAAATGTGTAGTCTTTTTAAAAACTCTACCATTTGTGTGTGTGTAGGGGTGTGCACACAACAATGGTTTCTTTAACCCTTTAAGCGCACTCCCTTGCACATGCAGGCGCAGTTCCCAGTGACGATACTGGATCGTGACCCCGAGGCCCCAGTGATGTACACTGCCGTGGCCCCTCCCCCTGTCATCTCCACTCCTCCTGCACCTCACGAAGCCACATCACCGGCAGCTGGAAATAAAAGCAACAAGAGCGTAAGTGTGGAGTCACATTGCTGTGTGGGTAGGAGGGTGTGTGTCTAAAAGTGAGTATCCTGGCCCCGCCCCCTAATATTGCCATCTCGCCACACCTCTTTTACTGCCAATCCCAGTGGTGATCCTCCCTCCACCTCCACCTCCCTCCATTTTTTTATCTGCATGCAGCATGGAGCCTGCCTTTCTGTGAGGGTGTGGGGATACTGGAAGCATAATCTCTAATAACGACCACTGATAACCTCTAATCTACTTCCATGGAAGATTTTGTCTCCATAAGTGTGTGGTATACAATGGGTGTTCCTAATAAAAATTATTTTTAAAAAGCAACCGTTATGTTGTACGCATTTAGCTGAGCTCGTTTTGGACATTGACGAGTTCATGTGGGCAACCTTACAATGGATACTGTATAACATATTCCCTTACCAGAGATATTTTGCGTCCTGGTGAGTACAGTATAGTACACATGTGACTGTACACCACAGACCAATAGCACGAGGAATTTACTGTCCAAATCTTATTACGCTGACATTGATGACATTGATGGTATCAAATATTAATGAACTTTAATTTTGAGCTGGATCTTTTAACCACAATAATTCTAATTAATTCTCTAGCATTCTCTAGCATTCAGGGTTGTTTAGCACCCACATATTCATGATCCAAGACATCGCTGTCTAAACTAACTTTAATTATCGTTTTGTAATTAGGGTAGGTAAGAAGTTGTATGATATAATTTGTACTTCATTATTGGGGTCATTTTTTTCATCGTGAATAATTGACATTTTCAATACAACCCTTATCAATAAATGTAATCTCTTGATAATCAGCAAATAACTTCACTAACCCTTATCAATAAATGTAATCTCTTGATAGTCAGCAAATAACTTCACTAGCGTTTGTAATTGAGTTAACTAATCAGGGAGTGGTGAGCGGTCTTGTCCCCAGACCAGCACACTTTTCTTCCATTGCAGGCAGGCGGCATCATACAAGCTCTCACCAAGGCAACCCGGCCCAAGGCAGATAACCAGGGGGGTGCCCAGGCCACTCACGAGATGTTCTCGCATTTCAAGGTATAACATCTATAGAGGCTCGTGTGTGTGTGCGTACTTGTGTGTACAGGCTGTATGTGTGTGTGTGTGTGCATGTGTGTATATGTGTATGCATGTGTGTGTATGTGTGTGTGTACATGTGTGTATGTGTGTGTACATGTGTATGTGTGTGTGTGCATGTGTGTATACGTGTATGTGTATGCATGTGTGTGTATGTGTGTGTGTACATGTGTGTATGTGTGTGTACATGTGTATGTGTGTGTGTACATGTGTGTATGTTTGTGTGTGTGTGTGTGTGTGTGTGCATGCGTGTGTTTGTGTGTGTGTACATGCGTGTGTATGTGTGTGTACATATGTGTATCTGTGCGTGTGTGTATGTGTGCATGTGTGTGGTGTGTGTGTGCATGTGCGTGTGTGTGGTGTGTGTGATCTCTCTCACCAAACTCGGGGCACAAATTGTACTTGAAGAGGTAGCAATACCTGCCTGCATGTATCTTTCACTGTAATTGGCAGCATGGAGTTAGTAATGAACATGAGTGTAGGAGCTATTGCATAGGCCATGTGTTAAGTGAGCATACATCCCTTCACTGTAGTGGCTAATGGAATGTGACCAATAGACAAAATCAATGCAGTCTAACGTGCCAAAGTCGGAATCAGTTAGTATGAAGGCATCATGTCAGGGAATGGTTGTGGACTAGCGTGTAACCTTGTGTACGTCAATGCAACGTGCATAACATCACTATCCTGACGTAGGCACACAAGCAATAGTCCTGCACTCCAATTGTTGAAATACGCTGTCAATATTAGTAATTGGCCCCAAATATGTATTTGGGATCATTTCTGCAAAAAGGGACCTAACGCATACATTATAAAATTTCCAGTACGTGCAATAGAAATGTAACGCTTGCATTGAAATGTAGGGCTAATTAAAAATTCAGAGGGTTACAACTCCATGACAGATACTCCAATTCTCAGTACATAAGAAGCAATGTGTAGAGGACATTTCGGACTTCTAGAGTATCAAAATAAAATGTTTAGGTCCTTTTTCGCAGAAACGATCCCATTGGTGGAAACTATGACCTTCCTGTATGAGAAATCACACAATCACACAGACCTTGCTTAACCATACATAAAGCAACCTGTGTCTCACATGACCACATGCAGAGTCACATGACCATATGCAGAGCTACTTGCACAATCGCACACAATCACATGACCATATGCGGAGTTACCTGGGCTACATTTGCATATCTTATGCGTAACCTTGTAACCTGTACGTTTCTCTGGTCCCCAGACCAAGCTGCACAAGGAGGGATCGGGCAATGACGACAGTTTAGAGGCAAAGTGTGACTACTGCGGGCAAAAGATGGACGCCATTGTAGCTATACTTCAGGACGAGGTCACCAAACTGACCAACCTCAACAAGGATGCAGAGAACAATGTCCTGGTGTCTGTGGCCGGTCTAAAACAGGTATGTGTGGGGGTGTGGTTTATTTTCCATTATGGCTGTATTTTGGACTCATGGTGCGTACCCTATACAAGTTGTGCATGTGTGTGTGTCCTGTGTGTTGGGTCATGCTTTGCAACCACCCCTCCCCCCTCTGTATTCAAATCCCATAGTAACTATATCCCTTCCCCTTCAGATTAGGGACCTGCTGCTGAACAAGATTCCATTCAGTTCGGACCTGTGCAATTGGGCTACAGAGAAGGAGCAGTTTAGTGAAAGTATCCACGCCTGGACTCCTCCCCCCTCGGACGCCTCCGTCCAGCAAGACGTGCAGAGTGATGATGTCATGCACTCAGGAGACTCCGCTCCTCGAAACTCCTCGAAGGAAGGGAAAGAGGAGATCACACTCAGTCCTGTGGTCCCAAATAATGGCCACCCTCTTGCATCGGACGGAAGTGGAGTGGCGGGGTCGTTGTCTAACGAGTGGTACGAAGTGCAGTCACACCCCATCAGTGCATGAGCCACGCCCACCTCAATGCAGGAGTATTCTATAGCACACTGAAAATGGTTACTTTGTGGCAAGAGTTTGTATTAATATGCTGACTCTTTTCAGAGTGTGTTTGTTTTGTGGTGTAAGCAATATTTGTGTTCTAAGTACATATGTTTTGTTTATGTTGCTTAGCGACTTGGGATATGTGCATAGCAACCAATCGATTGCATGCGTATATTTGTGTTGATTTGTTGCAAACATTGGATCACAGATGCCCATTCATTGTGGTGGTGTGGTTAGGGAAATGACACCTCTCATGATGAATGGCATGGCTGGCTGGATGCCCTCCTACATCTAAATGTGGTTTGATTTGCAGCCACAAGACATCTTTTTTAACACAATAGAAGAATGGCTTTGTGGGTCTGTACTGGACTTGGTACAGGCCATGTTCTGATAGGCAGGTGAAGTGTTGCAGTGGTCAGTAGGTCAAAGGTTGCACACTGCATTTTCACTTATCATATAAGTAAAGTAGCCTGATGTGCAAGTGGTAAGGGAGCAATGTTGGCAGCTGGTAGCTTCTTAAGAGGACAGCAAGGGAAACGAAACACTATTTTTCAGTCCAGCCAGTCACGCTGTACTATACTTTCATCCTTTGGTGATATGCATGCCGCTTGTTAAGATATGAATGACAAAACTCATCATTGGGGAAATATGGGCCAAGCTGCATGAACTGCCTCTCTCACTTAAGTTGGTCATGCAGGGGAATCTCATTTTCTATTAGTCTTTCTTCACAATCATGAAGTATTTCTTCTTAGCAACAATATGGCAATGAATATTGGCTCACTCAATCAATCAAGGGGCTGTCCATAAAGTATGACACAATTTTCAACTATTTTAGACCCCCCAACCCCCCTTCGTCACGATGTCTCACAAACTCTTTTTTGTAAAAAGAATATCATATCTTCTTCCCGCCCCCACATATACACACACACAACACAAATGAGCAAAATGTTTTGGCAGCCAGCTATGGATAGGCTCATCTTCCCATGGTGAAGCTAAATGCTCTTCAATGTGATATATGGGCATCGTTTTATCACTTATTCTATCCAGAAAAACAATTACACTCAAAATGCTGCAGATCTGGCTAAGCTTAACACTCTCATCTCTAAGTTTGCACCAGAACAACAACGAGCCTTAAAAGGAGAGCAAAAAGTGGTACATCATCCTGGCTGACATGTACTCCACTTGAAAGGTATCATTTTGACTTGTCTCCAAATGAATTTAAGGATGGTCTTGCAATACACTATCTGTGGCACTCTGCTGACCTGCCTGCATACTGTGATGGCTGTGGAGCTGACTTCACCCTGCAGACATGGTATGGACTGCAAAAAGGGGGGCCTAGTGATACAGAGGCATCATGAAGTGAGGGACTGGACTGCTTGGGAGACATTTCATCAGAAGTGACGCCCCGTCATATAAACACCGTACTCCAGAGGCAGTCCTTGAAAGTGCAGCAAAAGAAAAGAAAAGGATTTATCAGAAAGCTGTTGAAGATCGACATGGTCAATTTACACCCTTCGTTGTTTCAGTGGACGGACTCCTGCACAGAGAGGCAAACCATTTTATGAAGCGTACAGCTGCTAGCCTTGCAACGAAATGGGAGAAGTTTTACTCAGAAACAGTTAGTTTTGTCTGAACGAGGCTATCTTTTGCAACCTTGAAATCTGCTAGCCTGTGTTTGCACAGCTCTAGAGTGAAATGTCGATGTGGTCTAGATGGAGCAGCGCTCCCTGCACACTGACATGTGGTCTAGGGTTTGATGATGGAGCAGCGCTCCCTGCACACTGACATGTTGTCTAGGGTTTGATGATGGAGCAGCGCTCCCTGCACACTGACATGTGGTCTAGGGTTTGATGATGGAGCAGCACTCCCTGCACACTGACATGTGGTCTAGGGTTTGATGATGGAGCAGCACTCCCTGCACACTGACATGTGGTCTAGGGTTTGATGATGGAGCAGCACTCCCTGCACACTGACAACAAAGTGATATTTTATCATGTTTTCAGTAATAATGAATTATTTTTATTAAAATATGGCATAAAAATGTTTGACTACTATTCATGTGTTTTGAAAATTCAATAGATTTCAATTAATTGCTAAAATAAAATAAATAATAACGATTCCGCTGCAGTCAACTTCATCAAGCCATTCAAAAAATCCACTTTCTTGTAGAGATATTATGGCCATAAGTTAGTTCTGCCTACGAGCAGCAATCATCCATGGTCTAACTTTAATAACTGAGTCTGATGGGACTTTTTTTTTTTGAGCATAGTAATCAAAGCAAAATAGGCAATGCAAACTTTGCAGATATGATCAGTGAGTGATGATTGTGCTGAAGGACAGTAAAGATTATAAGAACCCTAAACACTTCACATCAGGCATTTCACAACTGGGTGTGTTTGAATGTGCAGGGCATATCATTCAGTTTCACCTTTTATGCTCATCTCTAAATAGTCAATGTCAATATACTCAGCAGCAGTTGAACAAAAATCAATGATAACATTTGAACAAATTTCAGCAAGTGCCTTGCCTGCATATATGCGTTTTCTTGTGCATCAGGATGGCTGCCATTGTCCTCGTGAGACAGGATGATGCCAGCAAGTTCTCTACTCAATGGTGCCATTTGTCTTTCTACTCTGTTAATTAAACAGCATGACGAATTAGACCGGTATAACTAACTTCAATGAAAATTTTGGAAACCGTTAATCTTTGCATGTACTTGTACTGTTATGGACCCGCTTCGCCACCACTTAGCTTGCGTATACACTATAACGAGACAATCAACTCCGAATTTGATATTTAAGCATATACACGCACACTGCATGTATATAGACTACGCAACATCAACATTCCTACAATCCCTGCAACTCTATCCTCCGTCTCGCTCCCTACATTATTTCCAGAGTTCCTTTTATACCCTGTAGTGATTTTATTCCACTCGTGACAAAGGGTTCACTGTCACCCGTTCATTGGTTTGGCACCCTTTCATACGTTTGCCCTCCTTGCACTCCACATTCTCCGGGTGATCCGCTCCATTACAGTCACTATTAATCTTTATGCATCACATATTTAAGATGACTCTCCCACACACTGAGAAATGGTCGAGCCACAACAACAGGAAACAGAAGGAGGTGAACGTGCAGAAATTGAAGAGGAATGCAGCCTTAAAAAGCACCCCCAAGGACATGTCATTTGATGCTAGCATGCTCAGACCACTCTCGATGAATAACATTACAAGATGAGTTAGTATTATACAACCACAAACAGCATACAGCAGCAATCCTGGTGATCAAGCCGTCTTCAAAATTCAATGGTTTAATGAAACCATAACTACAAAGATTGTACAAATGGAGAAAAAAAACATTCTTAATCACAGGAAAAATAGATTGATGCATGTCACTAGAAATCAATAATAGGGCACTCGTTTTTTTGAAAAACGAGTGCCCTATTATCGATTTCGAGTGACATGCATCAATCTGTTTTTGCTGTGTATGAGAAAGTTGGTGGTATATAGGATTTGAAGATAATGGTGGTGTAAAGAGCAAGGAAACAAGGGTCTGACAATAATGTAATAGTCCTTTATTATTAGCACATGAACAACATAATATCCTACAAGTGCTAAATATAGGACTATTACATTTCCCTTATTGCAAACAAACAATCCTCACTCCTCATGTATACTGAATATCATATATCCTTGCCCAATTATGCCTGGGCTGTAGCAGCTAACCATAAACTGATTCCTTTAGTTTCATCCATATTCAGAAGAGGACTTGGTAACGGGAGACCATCAGTTACTTATATAGCAATACGTTCTGGTAAACATGCATTAGACTATGAAAGGATACTTGCATTGGCAGATTTTGGTGCCATATGTAAACATGCATGGTATTGACAGATCTGTTAAGCCTGCTGTTATCATGATTGTAGATGAAGGACCACATGAAAATTCTCACTGCCAAAAGACTGCCGACGTTCCTGCTGCAGTCCATCACTTTTAGAAACACAATATTGATGCTACTAGCCTTCGTCTTTAAACAAGCCGGTGTTAGTGTGTGGTGAATTCCTGAGTTATTTAAATGTTCCCCACGTGCAATTACCTTACAGAAGAATAGAATCTAATGATATCCCAACCAAGGTATGTTATGCGTGTGTGTGAGTGCGTGTGTGTGCGTGCGTGTGTGTGTGGGTGCGTGTGTGTGTGTGTGTGTGTGTGTGCGTGTGTGTGTGTGTGTAAGTGTGTGTGTTTGTGTATGTGTGTGTGTGTGTGTGTGTGTGTGTGTGAGGGGGAGGTTGCAAATGCAGTGGATGCCAGTTTTCCTGTGACACCGGATTGGTATTTGACGTGCAGTGGCATGGTGTTCATGCAGCGTGATCATTCATAATTGTTAAATTTAACTCTTTCGCGGGGGAACAGTGCAATTCTGCACCGCAGCTGCTACTAATGCCACTTTTTTAAATCTTACTACTAACGTTTTATTTGCTTGTCAAATTCCCCGAAGCTGTTTACAAAGAACGTTTCCCCGCGCGAAACGCTTATTTCTCAGAATACCGCTATAATTGCCAACGCCCTCGACACTGATAAATTATGTTCTTCATGATCACGGCTTCAGTTACCAGAAGCCATGGTCGTGACGAACTTTAAATTAGTATAATTCTTCATCATTGCGGTATTGGAGCTTCGGGGAAATGTACTTTGTAAACAGCTTGAGGAAGTTGACAAGCTAATAAACTTTTCACAGGAAAAAAACGCGTAGAATCACTTTGGAATCATTACGTGATTGAACAGTAAAAATCACACGCGTTTGATTTTATTGTTCAATCACACAATGATTTTATAGACGATTTAAAATCCTTTATAAAATCAAAATTTTGATTCGACCTATTTTTTCCCTGTGTTTCCTCTGAACAATTTGTTGACTTCAAAAACGTTAATGGTAATGTAACAGGTACTGGTGAAATAAAATAAAAGTGGCATTATAGAAGCAGCGACGCAATATTGTGCTGTTGCCCGCGAAAGAGTTAACCTTCACTCATTTCACCTCATGTCAGTATCCACTATCACGATGTTTGCTTCAAACAGTGCTGTTTGTAGTGAACATGCCAAATCTCTTGATAGACATCAGTTCATATAGGTACCTGTCAGTGGAAGTGAAGTAATTCCTAATTGAGTGGGAGTGCTTTTATATCTGCAGCAGAATAGGGAGCAAGTGCCTCTAACCGCCAGGAACGGGTCACGTATAATGTACATATGTAGCTCATGCGAGACTCAGTATTTATAACAGGGGTATGGATGAACTAAGATCTCAGTTAAAGGGATACTAGAAATAGCATGATCCTGAGAAATGGTTCACAATTTATGATGGCCTAGTAGAGATACACGCACGTATATTGACACATCAGTATTGCCTAATCATCACCGTTTAAGCGATTTCGCGCGAGTTATTTTAATTATCCTGACGGTCGAGGCAGAGATCATACGACGTACAGTGTAGTTAGGTATGCATACTATAATCTCTGGCCACAGACTGGCCATGGGTAAACAAATAGTACGCATTCTACTTTGACCGTTTTGACGGCCAGTGTGCTAACCACGACATCGCAGCATCAGTGTGCTACTGATGTAGTCTCCCCAACCTGACGTATTTGGTTCGATAGATCCAAGACTGAACTGGAATCCGTAATAATTTTCGTGTCACTATCCCGCGTTGCTCATAAATTAGTGATTTGTCGCAGAACAAAGATCATTTTGATGATGCGAGTGGTGAGAGCGATATACTGGGCGGGGCTGAAGTTGCACTATATCGTTGGAGGGGACTTTATCAATTGGTTTGGAATTAGTTTCTACGTCCTGTCGTGGCAAAGGAAGCGACGCTACTGATAGCAACAGTTCTAAGAAAAGGCGAGGCCGCGAGGGGTTTTCTAAGTGCAGAAGTGGTAGAGCCTCAGTTATCCAGCTATACAACTCTGAGTTAAGCACCAACTGCCGGCAATGTAAGATATGTGATGCACGCACATCTACTAGATGACTGATTGCTCGGCATGCAAGGTTGTATCTAGTCCCGTTCCCAGACTCATTTACGTAAGCATTATTTATGTTACGTAGTGAGTCTGGGAACGAGACTAGATACAAGCCTTGCATGCCAATCAGTCGTCATGTAGTAGTAGTAGCCTGGAAAAGACATTATCTTGTACAATTAAGAAGTCTCATTTAGCAAACACTATATGCAGACCTCATAATGCATGAAAGCAACAGCATGCGATTACAGTATGTATGTTGAAGACTGTTCCGACTAAAACCTGCGCTGATGTAATTCCCGCGCTGTTTAGAGGGGATAAAAGGTGAATCCGATAGCGTCCAGCAAATTTCCGCTTCTTCCAAAGAGAGATGCGACCCTTCCTTTAACGGAGAAGGGAGTTTCCCCTGTCATGCCATATGGGCCATAAGTTTGAGTAGATCCATCCCTCTTTCTGGTCACAAATGTGATTTGGTCAACAAGCACGTTATTAGTTTTCCCGTACACTTCTACGATCACTTCATCCGCGGCAAAGTTGATAGTGGTTGGTGAGCCTCCATAGCCACCGTGGTAAGGGCCTTCGAACGTGCGGTTGTCCGTCCGTAGGTAGGTCGCTTGAATGCCATCCACCTGATTTCCATGGTGGATCGTAATGGAGGTCACTCCAATAATGTTTCCAGCCGTGTCGTCAAAAGCATCTCCTCCCTTTCCTCCATTCAAACCAGAACGTGTAGGAGAAGCCATATTAATGCTCTGTTAATCTCAACACTGGTTGTGAATGGTTTACTGCTGTTCTATTTTTATACACGTGGATACATTTCACTCCAAATTTAGGAGTGATAAACCAGCCAACTATAGCACTCCAAAAACGGAATAACTCTCTTCACGTCACGTGAAGAATTTGAATCTTCCCTCACGTGATCCAATCATTCACAACGAATTTACTATACTAAACAATTAATAAATCACCAACATTCGTAATGCACGGCTGTTTCGGTCGTGACATTAGGTTTTAAAATTAGATCATATTATTTGAATTACGGTATTTCCAATTTATGGTGGACTCAAAGCTCATTAACAAAGACCTTACATCGGAGGCAGTTTATATCTTGCAGGAAAACAGGATTTGTTAGTTGGAATTGGTTGAGTACTTCGCATAACATATATGACGCATATTAACACAACGATTCTAACTTTGAGCCAGCGCTCGCGCATATAATGGTAGTCTCGTGGCGGGAAAATCGTATCACTATTGCGTTCGTATTGTACGAAATCGCGCTTATAAAAACGGCTACGATTTGTTCGAGGCTAACGATCTAAGCTTCGTAAGCTATTAAATGTATTCTAAAATTTACTACGCGCTTTCTATCAGTGGACAAAACCATAGATATTAATATCTATGACAAAACCAATGGTTTAACGATGAATATTTGTCACACCGCACGCCAGTCAATAGTCATGGAACCCCGACATGGGTGTAAGTTGGAAGACCTATACACAGGGAAAAAACGCGTAGAATCAATTTTTGATTTAACAATTGATTACGCAATTGTCGCTTGTGATTTGCAATTGATTTTGACATAGGGAAATCACGCTATGATTCTTCAATATATAAAAAATCACGTCATGATTTTGCAATGATAAACACATCAAGCGTTGATTTTCCAAGTGAAACTGAAGCAATTGATGAATCCTGTTTTGATTTTATAGGTGATTTTATAGGTGATTTTATAGGTGATGTTTCAAATGACATTTAGTTCTTTTGCGTGTATTGCACATGTATTTTGAAGGAAGTAGGCCTACGAGTGGAAAATGAAATGGAATAGCATAGGAGAGCGCCATATGCTCAAAGCGTGACTGTTGCATCCCTCTTAAGCTGTACCGTATCGGTGTTATCCTAAAGTCTGTGGGTGGGTGGTACACAAAATGGCCGCAGTAATGTACATATATTATAGGCGGCAGGTTTAACGGTTATAACTAGATTTACGAGCCGAGGTTTGAGCGAATCCACCCATACGTTTCGAACTCCAAACATGTCCAACATACATTTTACCCCAGGTCGGCCGGCACGGAACAGACTAGCCAGTCAAAGTTATTTAATTTAATTTGGCATTGTTCCATGGGCGCTGGGGTAGCAAATTTAAGTACCCGAAGAAAGAAGGATCATATTCGCAAAAGGCATTTCATATAGGTGTAAGCACTTGGACTTAATTGTATTGCTGGCAAGCATATCGCTGCAATTTTATTCCCATTGATGCACACCAAACGTGGCTGATCAAATTTTGCAACCGCACCTTGTAAGTCGCTGTATCTGTGTGTTTGTGAATGTAGGTTTGTGTGGGTGTAAGTGTGTATGGGTGTGTGCGCGCGCGCGTGTGGTGCATGATTACATGTCTGTTATACCCAGAGCTAAACTAATCCGTCAGCAACCAAAACCCAGCAAAAGGTTCAACTTCCTGGCCAAGACACTTACAGAAGATCTTGCACTGGCCTTGTACAAATTTTGCCAAGATCTTGGGCTCCTGGGAAAGATCTTGTCCTCCCAGCAAGATCGTGGCCTCATGGGCATAATCTTGGCCTCATGGGCAAGATCTTGAACATCTTGCCCAAGTGTCTTGGCCAAGAACTTTTTGCTGGGTAAAGGTAGGCCATTTTTGTCTGCTAGAGGTAAGCCATTTTGTGTCAGCTACCTGGAGGTAAGCCATTGTGTGTCAGCAAGCCAGAGGTAAGCCGTTGTGTGTCAGCAAGCCAGAGGCAAGCCATTGTGTGTCAGTTACCCAGAGGTAAGCCATTGTGTGTCAGTTACCCAGAGGTAAGCCATTGTTTGTCAGTTACCCAGAGGTAAGCTATTGTGTGTCAGCTACCCAGAGGTAAGTCATTTTGTGCCAGCTACCTAGAGGATGTTGACGTTGAGTCCATTAAAAAGCTCCATGCTTCAGTACCAACAGTGCATGCCACTACCGCTACCAGAGACCTTGAGCTCTTTGAGCGCCTGCTTGGATGAATCAAGTGAAGGCCATGAGCATGCGCAAGAAGAATGGATCCGGACAGTGTACCAAAAGAAACGGCTGCTGAGCATTAAAAGGGCAAGAGCGTCTTGTGGAGTTGGAGGGACAAGCCATGAGATTCCTCACCACTCACCAGAACCTGCTCATCCTTCAAGCAACAGTTAGCTCTGATGCGGACTGACGCCATCTTTCTCTTTGTCTCATTCTAATGTTTAGCCTTGTAATCATATAATAATCATTTGAGAAATCACTTATGAAATCGTGCGTTTGATTCTACACGAGATTCACTATATGCTACAATCGTGTGCAAAATCACGTAAAGATTTTTTGTGGATTTTACAATGGATACTACAACTGCATGATTCGTAAGAAAATCAATTGATAAATACATGCACTGCGTGATTTCTACGTGATTGTTCAATAGATTTTCGATTGATTTAGCTAGCTGTTAAATCAGTCATTGATTTCGCGCGTGGTTCCGAATAACAAATCAATTGATGAATCAAAGCTTGATTCGCGGTCTTTTTTTGCTGTGCTATGTATAATTTGCGGATGCAAGCTTTTCATAGATCGCAAACAAGCAAAGGTAAAAAAAGTCCTATCCATGCACATACCAATGCTCTTCTTACACGGAAGAGATTTTGCGAGCTTTCCATATTCCATATCGATACAAAGAAGGATAGCCCTGAGATCCACCCCCAGAAGTATGTAACAAGAGCTATTTATCAATGAAGCGTGTTACTGCTGCTGCTCAAAAGAAGACACCTTATATGTGCTCAGTGGAGCCATATGACTGGTTTATCCATTCCGTGGAGAGGTGCAAGGCATAGTTCTACATGGCCTGCTGCCACTTGTATACGGTATATTTCATATATGCAATGGTCATAAGCCATTTTATACAGCATGCACGGTGGCAGAAGACAGGAAAGTTGGGAAGTGCTCCAGCTGAAATTGTGGAACACATAAGAGCAGTAATGCCTCACAGGATAATACAAAGTCCCACACACCCTTCTCTAGCTCCCATACAGCTACTATCTGCCATTGAGGAGCTGCAATGTCCTATTTGCTTTGGTGTATTGCAACAACCAATACAGCTCCTATGTGATAGGTTCGTGTTTGCCACCTGTCTAATAGAGTGGGTCCACTTGGCTGCTGCCCATTTTCCATGCTGTTACTCTGGAATGTGCACACATTAAGCCTGCCTCTAAAATGGTGCAACTTTTACTGCACGATGTAATGGTATTATATGACACCACAGTACTGACACAAGATGACATACAACACCTTGGTAAGCACTTGATTGTAATTTGAATAGTACCTGTGAATGTATTCTTTTCACAAGGCCAAGCCATGAAGAACTTCTGTTCATTTGACAGAGATTTCAAAAGGATTCCAGAACCTTGAAAATGCAGATACTTGAAGACCACATACTGGAGTGGCACCAAGCAGGCTGTGGGTTAATGGGTGAGCAGGGTGCAGAGTCAATTCACGCGAAGTTCAACTCTTCGCTGCGAACATATCAGGGATCAAGGACCCTGTAGCAAAGTTGAAAAGCATACTGCAAGACCATTATCTAAGCATATCACCTCATATGACATCTGCTGTGCCACCCCCTGAAAAAAGAAAACATATGTGACATTTGATGCCAAAGCTTATTCAACTCAACCTCAATTTGCGTGATATTCAAAGCTTTAAAAGGGTATGAACGAACTCGCGTAGTAACGTAGAAACAAGATAAAAAGCAACATCATACCCTCCTCAACGTTTTGAAACTATTTATCTCGAAAAATATAAACGGAATTCGTGGAAAACTGAAATAGAATAAACCGCATCCGATGAGATATCACGCATTCTAGGTCGTATAAAACCAGTTCTCAGCGATGAAACCAGGAAACACTGGTACCTTTATGTGCAACTTACATGTACATGTACTACCGTCATCTTGTGAGGAATTACCGACGGCTTCTCGACAGAGCCCTTTTTCTACAACGTACGCACCAGGTGGACTTAATGAACTCACGTACTTAAAATTCATAGTGGGCGCGGGCCTAGTGCCGATTTTTGAATGGAATGAAACAGCCGTGATGCATATGTCTTTTAGGCGAGGTTTGCTTTCTTCCGTAGCCTGTCGCGAACGGTTCTTCATCTCCGTTCTTTACAGCGCTTGTGGATTTCGCTTCGTTGTTGCTCTGATCGCTCGGGAATGCAGCTCACAAAGTATTGAGGAAAATGTCTTACAAATTACCTGGTAAAGGCGACACAGTATACTACTGCGGACCCGTTTGCAAGCTACGTAGAGAGCTCGCGTCTCTCGTAACCATCGTAAACGCCTCGTTATTGTGCGGCACGATACTACACCGCGTTAAATTCGGCATGCTTTATGCCTTTACCAGAACGCGTCGCTCAGTCTCGTACCCAGACCTGTTTACGTAAGCTCGTATTTGCTTACGTAAACAGGTCTGGGTACGAGACTAACGTAAGGTAGCCTCGTCCCCAGGCCCTACTTTTAGGGGGGGGGGGGGGGGGGGGGGGGGGGGGGGGGGGGGGGCTAAACTTTAATACAAATATAGGGCCTGGAGACGAAGCTAACGGCAAGGCTATTCTTACAGCAGTCTGAAACTCATGTGTTCATTATTAGATACGGATTTGATACTGATTTGATGCTTATGCATTGACGTATTTAGTATATTGAAATCTGTGCAGCTTCATTTCAGCACACGTGTCACCACTTAGGGTTGGGGAGGGTGCCGGTGTCACAGGATTACGCGTCCCCCGGATTACGCGTCCTGCCGGACATTGTATCCTAGAATTCTGCGTCCGCCGGACATCCAGTCCTAGGAGCCACTGTCCCCCCGGACAGCGTATCCTAGGATAGTATGTCCCACCATACTCTCTCCAGGCGATATCATACAGCTATAGTATCTTATTCACACCTCTCACCAACTCTATACCGGGTGTCCACGAAAGAACGCAATCTATCAAATGTTATTCCCGTTCAAAAGCATTGCGTTCTTTCGTGGACACCCGGTATGTTCATTTATACCGGTGTCGCTGGATCATTGTCCCCACGGATATTATACCCTGCATGTAATTATAAATGTCCCTCCTTTGAAAGCGTATTTTGTATTCAAAATTAAAAGTACTTGATTGGCCGACTTATCATCATAATGGTTGAGCTTATTTGCATGGGTCTGGTTTATACTAGTAGCAAGTGATTGCTTGGCAAGCAATTAATTATAACTGTAGGGCACAGTTACCACCTACACTTATCTCTGAACACTACTGTGGTAAAATGATACAAATTTATGTCTCCCCCACAAACCATATAGTGTGTCACTTGGAATTGATTGTCCCCATGGTAAATTGCACACTTGGTGATAACATGCATGGATGGCAAGTCAATCAACTATGGCAGTCATGTTTTCAGCAGGCTAAATAATATACAATGCTAGTCAATGGCAAACATGAAACAGAGTACATTAATTTTATGCAGATTACACATGGTACATAAATTAATTTTTTGTGCTCAGTGGATGGGCTGACAGTTTTTACAATCCATTTGGATTTTTTATCATTCCCGCGATATCATTTTCCCTGGTAAATATCAGTCTGTTTCTGATCCTTCTCGGGAACAGTACCAGTGTTGCGGCTATCAAATACATACGATGGGGGAGCTTGCAACGCTCCCACACACACCCATGGCTGGGCGGGAGGAGGCACTTCACCTTTATTTTTTCCCCGATCTCCCCATCTCCTAATCATCCTGTGGGCCTAAAATGCTGAAACGGAGGAAAGCAAAAAAAACTTTGTTTCCATACCCCGCAATGTATGTACATACGAATGTGCACCACAGAACACGCAGGTTAGTACCTGGTTCTTCCTCCTTTGTTTGTAGAACAGTATACACCATCCTTGAACTCTTTCACGGGCAACAGAGCAATATTGCGCCGCACGTGCTATACTAAAGCCACCTGTTTATCTAAACCGTTAACCCTCTTGTAGTGACAACTCATTTGAAAAGTTGCTTCCAGGTCATATTAGTGTAAGTTGTTTGCAAACTAGGTTTTCCTGCAACGCAGAAACACTTATTTCGCACTAAATGTGCAAGGCAATTATTGAACCATCTGGGTACCTACCATCTTTAAGATACTGAAACATATCGTGGACTAAGCGTGAAAACTCATGCACGGACGAAAACATGCGTACCCATTGCAACTGCAACTTAAAAATTTGGTCCGCCTGGACCAAAATTTTTCATGGAACATTGGTCCGGAAAAAAAAAGAGTAGTGTCGTTTTGCCACGTGGTTAGATTATAGAACGGGACACCAATCCATGGTCGCAGGTAGTGGAGAGCTTCTTTTCTGACTGCATGTGCTGAACCTGAGAGAAAAATAAAAAAACTGCTCTATTGAAGGCAATGCTACCGCTAGGACAAAATTATATGGCGCCGAAGGCGAACCCGTTAGGGGGCGAAAGATTGTGAAAACCGAGACGGGTGCAATTTGACCCTCGTCGCCCCCCAGAACTCCAAATACCCAAATACTACCCTAACTAACACAGTGCTCCATTAAGGAATCTTCATCTCACATTGTAATCACATGAATGCCAAGCCCTAATTGTCATTCATGCTGTGTGCACAAGGTCTGTTTAGAATATCGCTAAATTATATTCTCATTTGAATTTAGGGCGTTACTTACAGTGTATGCCATGTCTGCAGATTGGAGCAACGGATTGTGTGGATGCTTCAACGACTGTGGCATTTGTTTCATTACGTACTTCTTACCGTGCTATACGTTTGGGAAAAACGTTGAAGCTGTTGGCGAGAGCTGCTGCCTGTGCTGTCTGTGCTACGGATGCTCCCCTTTTGATCTGGCTGCCAAAGTGGCGGTGCGAGCCAGAATCAGACACCAGAAGGGAATCGCCGGTACCATCGCGGGAGACATTGTGTATCACGTGTTCTGCACGACTTGTGCGATCTGTCAAGAAGCCCAGGAACTGAAAACGGGAGTAAAGAACATGAGTATGGCTCGTGAATAGGATGGCGCGACGTCTGCATATACGAGTTGGACAATCCGAGTCATGAGGTCATGAGGTGTAACATTTCGTAATTGAAACTGTTCAGGCACTTAGACTCCACACAGGGAAAAAAACGCGTCGAATCACGTTATGATTTTCAAATGATTTTTCACTTACATTCTGTTACAGAATGTTTACATTATGTTAACATTCTGTAACAGAATGTTAGTGAAAAATCATTTGAAAATCATAACGTGATTCGACGCGTTTTTTCCCCGTGAGCTCATATCGTCGTGTTTGCTTTTTATGCAAATGTGTACTGCCATTTAGGCCTATCGTTCTAATGACTTTATGTGGCGTCCGGATGATTGATCCTTCGAGAAAGGTCAAACCTCAAGGTGTGCGGTCTCGCCGTTTTATGTTGGTGTCATCGCTTTGGTGTACCGCAGCGTAAAGTGACATCATCAGGTTAGTAATACAAATCAGTAAACCAGAGACAATATATATCTCTGGGTAGACGTTTTGTGTAAAAGAGTGTGCAGTACTGCCACTGATTGAGAAACGTGCTGAACTGGAACCCTGATTCACTACGTAAATAGTAGCGCAGGGCGCACGCGCACGCCGTTCGATGTGAAACTACGCCGCTTGGATTCAACTACGCCGGCAGGCTTTTTTAGGGATTGACATGTTCATAGCAGGAATTGCAGTGAATCACCACTCCAGCATCCGGCGTTCGGCAATAACACCTCACGTTTATGCTCTTTTTTGCTATAACACAACTGCTTGATCTATCCGAACTGGGTAATGCTGTTATTCTTCTACTTTCTAAACATTTTGACAGATGTTGACGCATCAGTACTGTGTCACATCTTCATCACGGCATAAATAAATGGCATACGCAGCAATGGCAGGCCACAGTCTGAATGATTAGAACATCGGAGATGCACTGCATTGTTAGGAGTATAAAGAATGGAACAAATTTGTTCAATGCCATGCAAGTGTTACAGAGACTATCATAGATGTGCACATGGTCTGATGGCAATCCAAGGGTTGAAATTGTGAACCAATGATCCTCTCCATTGTGCAGAATTTGAATAAAACCTTTTCTCATTCTATCAAATGTTATTAAATGATATCCCAATATTGTTGCTTGAAATCCAGGCATACCATATTGGCTATGGAGAAGGTATTGCACAGCATTAATTATAGCATCATCCAGACACTTCTTGTCACTCTCAAGAATGCATCTGTGTTTTTCATACAGTATAACATTTCCCACCTCCAACCATTGGAGATGTAGATTTGATAAACCTTGTGTTCTAACCTTTCTGCTTTTCTTTATCTGCAGGTTTCATCTCTTCATCGCAAGCAACCTTTCTGCTTTTCTTTATCTGTTTCACCTCTTCATCACAAGCAACCTTTCTGCTTTTCTTTATCTGTTTCACCTCTTCATCACAAGCAACCTTTCTGCTTTTCTTTATCTGTTTCACCTCTTCATCACAAGCAACCTTTCTGCTTTTCTTTATCTGTTTCACCTCTTCATCACAAGCAATTATGCTCTTTTTTGCTTCACACTGCAAATAAGTTGGTTGCAACGGAACCAAATTTTGGTTTCCCATTTGGACTACACAGTGTAAACCAAACTAGGTTTATACGTTAAACCAAATGAATTTGGTTAAATGTTTAAACCGTATTAGTGGTTTTACAAATAAACCATAATTTTTGGTTTAAAGATTAAACCAAAGATTTTAAAAAGAAAAAAAAAGAAAAAAAAATTTGGCCACGAACGTGATTTGAACTCCGGCTTCACCGTCTTGACCATCTGGCTATCTCTCGAATGCTCATTAGAGCAAAACCCGGCATTTACACTCTTTATGGAAGGTACGGCGGTACAGATGTGTGGTGATTGAGTTACACAATATACAAGCTTTGGTGCCAAAATATTCTCGTTAGAGAATGTTTTTCTTTACTTGTATATAATGATACCCCTTGTGACGCTGATGGTTGTTAAGATTATAGCCGATCGCGAAGTCTTCCAACCGCCTCTGCACTTCAAGCTGCGCTCGCTCTCCCCTGATAGCGGTACGACCAGACACGCCTCATACGTAGCTATCTGGAATTCCTCACCCAGAACTTAAACTGCGAAGTGACCTTCCCGCCCCTCCACCCGCCCCCCCCCCCCCCCCTCACTCACCGTGTACATCGTTACTACTTGTGCATAAGAACATGATATATTTTATATTTGAAATCAGCGACTATGAATTCAAAATTGGTACTCTCAATGATAAGTACTATTTTTAAACGATTGCGTAAACCAAGTCAAATTTAAACCAAATTGCTGCGTTTAAGGATTAAACCACAAAATTGGTTTGACATTTTGGTTTAACCGTGAAACCAGTTAAAATTTAAACCACTGGTTTAATTTTTCTTGGTTTACCATTGCAACCAACTTATTTGCAGTGCATTCACTGAACAATTTTTAGGTTGAGAGATGCCAATAATTAGTGAAGCAGAGGCAAATATGGCTTACTGGTTAAGTGGAGACTGTCAAGGGTTACATCATCTTCATTACACAGCTTTCTTGTGTCCTAAATCCACTGACAGAATGTATCAATGTTCGCTGCATGAAGACATTAGTAAGTATGTTTTGTCATATTTAATACTAATGCCACTGGATTTGAACCAATACTCCAGAAGTTCAATAGCTTCCACTGGATATAAATAAGCATCATGGCATGTTTCCTAAAGTAGTCAAACTCTTCAGAAAGTTTGTCATCCATTATTATAAATTGCCTTCTCCAGAAATCTCTCAATGGTGCTTCTCCTTTATATGCACGATGAGTCAGCCAGTGTTCCACAATGGAACTGGTGTTTACATACAGGGTGAGCGATTACCTAGTTTATCGTCGTGGCAAGCCTCCGTCACTCTTTTTTGGTTTCCTTCATCAAATACCCAACGTCTGCCGTCTTCTCCTGTGGTACATAACTGACCATCCTTGACTATGAAATCTCCCGCTTTCCTCCGTATCGTCCTCTTCCAGTCTTTTTCAGCCTCCGCTCTGTACGACCTTTCCACAATATATATACTTCATCACGTCTTGATAAAGCAGCTTCTCTCGGGTCTTCTTTTCGCTCATTTCAAAATTCTTAGCACGTGCATCTATAACACTTGCGTCATTCTTCGATTAAGATCTATTGTACGAATGCTGTTGTGCATCATTTGCAAAGCTCCAGTCCGCTAGTACCTATGGCCAAAGGTTTATAGACGGCTGAAGGATTTTGAGTGAGTGTTAATTATTTGGCTTAACTACCTCGAGTCGACGAGGGGCAATGGGGGGACTACCTATCCTAAGGGGGGACCTCGTATCCTAGGACCATGAGTCCGCCCGGACGCGTAATCCGGGGGGACGCGTACTCCTGTGACACCGGCCCCTTAACGATTGGGTTAATCAATGCATGTAATTAGATCGATTAATGGCAAACAAATTACATGATTATCCAATCCGCAGACTCGCGATGATGCATGCATTGCGCAGAAGTGGAGACGTAACTGTTCAGCGCCCATGCATGCATTGTGCTTAAGCATTGCGCATAGTCGCTGAAGATTCCACCTTTGACGCTGTTGGAATAAGCTTGGCTATAGAAAATATACCAGCTCAGATGGTGAGAGATGAGGCAGTGATTGGCTAGTACTTCTCGCATAGAAATTCTCGGAATGTGAAATGCGACTACACCACGTACGGAGCACTGTTGCGGGTACTCATCCGTGTTATAAACCCAGAGTCTGTGTTTATAGGAAGTGCCTAGAGAGGAACTGCAGCAAGCACGTGATGCTGTGTTCATAGCAATGCAGCAAATAAACGTTAATCTCGTTATATAGCTAATGAATGAACTTAAAATTTATAATTGTATTTTGTTTTATTTGTAGATTAACAATTACAATTCCTTAGCTCACACCACTTTTTCACTCCTGTGGCAATCGAGACATCAGGAGTGTATGGTCCAAGAACAGCCGATTTCCTAAAAGAGCTGGGACATCGGTTGAGGCAAGTGTCGGGAGAGGCGAGCTCTTTCCATTATCTTGCCCAAAGGCTGTCTGTTGCCATTCAGAGAGGCAATTCATCTTCAGTAATGGGGACAATGGATGGGGATGGGGAGGAGTTCTTTGTATAGTGTTTTATGTGTGTTTACTTGTATTGTATGTATTGATGTTATCCATTTTTTTATTTCATACACGAAATTAATAAAATTCATAATACATAATTAGGTACGGTTCTACACTCTTCGGAGAATGGCTCTGGCATTTGCTCTAATTAAGCAAATGCTTAAGTTGGAGAACAGGTCGAAAGAAGCCTGTGACTTTGGAAGGGACTTGTGGATTGCAAGCCGAGCAGCAACTTGTGCTAAAAACAATGTAGCCTCTTTACCCCAAGCCCCATAGGAATCAACTGCTAGAGGGGTTGAGACCCACCCTAGAGCTGAACACTTTTCATCGTTGGCCTGGTGTTTCCTGCTCTCCGTTGCCTCAAGGACTGCACCAAACGTTGCTCCCGCTTCAGCTAAAGTTGAAGGGTTTAGCGGTGAGACAACGGAGATGTCCAGGGCAACGGGCCTCCCAAGGTTCCAATTCTGTAACAGAATATCGGCAGGTCTTGACTGCGAATGGTCGGGAAAGAGCCCAGCGCCAACTTCAACTTGGACAGAAGCATGCGCACGGTGAAGGAAGTGCACTAAAGTGTCCCTGAGTGCATTATGGCGTAATACAGCATCACCCCCACATTTGCATGTTAAAGCGTGGTGTCCGAGAGGGTCCAGACTGTGGGCAGGGCAGAAGGCACACTGAGAGCCCTGGGAGGTATCTAGGCCCAGCCACCACTTGACAGCTACCCTGAATTCAATGGGGTCAAGATGTAGACCTTGGGATGTGGAAGGACTGATAGCCAGGATGTGGCATGAGGAGCTGAAACTGATAGCAGCCTAGCCTTGTTAGCAGGAGAGGATCGATTAAAAAGGTCTTGAAAACAAAGGTCATTCACTTTAGAAGACAGAAGCTTCTGACTGACGGGTGAGGAGATAATGGAAATGACAGAAAGTTTCTCGATTGGAGAAACATAAGAATTAAAGTGGTCAATGGCATTTGTGAGATGTATGTCTTCAGAATCAACAACACCGGAGGAACAGACAGAAGCGATATACGCTGAGCTTGAGTGAAGGGACAGTGAGCGCAAATCTAGACCACCACTGTTGAGGCCAAGCTGGGCCTGGCACCATGCCTCATCAGAAGTTGCAAAACCTATACAGTCCATGAAACAGTGGTGGATGTCATCATCAAAAAGCTTGAAAGCTTCCAATACCAAATCAGTTGGAGTTGAACGAGCCAAGTAACTTAACCTGCAAAAGCTACCACACAAACGAAGTAAAGTTAACGCCACTTGTGGGTCTGTGGCAGCAACATCTTTCAACTGGAGCAACAGCTTGCGTGCTTGGAGACGTTTTGAGGCAATAAAGTTTGCACAGTATATGTAATCACCTATTGGGCACCCTAAGATCTCAAAATGAGGCAAATTGGATACTTTAAGCTCTGATGGGAAAGTGGGGGTATCGCCTGGGCAATAGAGCTCACATTTAGAGATATTGACGTAAAGACCAAGAGGGGGTCTAACTCCTGTATAAGGGACAAGGATCGACGAATTGAAGATTTCTTGCCCGCTAGGATGCCATCGTCAAGATACCAAGCTTGATACAAAATTTGGCTGCACTCAGAATCCTCTTTAATTGCTCCAGCAACCTTGTGCAAAACTAATGCAAACAGAAAAGGACCCAGTGGGTCTCCCTGCTGCACACCTGATTGTGATGTTAGCTGACCCATAGTGTGCCACAAAAAAGGGTGAGAGCCATAACACCAGGCAACCCATGGAAGCAAATCTGGGAAATGATTTGCACATTCCTGTAGAACAGCATCTCTGGAGACTAAATTAAAAGCGTTCTTGAAATCCACCTTCATAACTGAAAAATCCCTGTCATTCCAAAACTTTTCCACACAGGCTCTAATTCCATGAATTACCTTTTCTGAACCCATAGGGCAAGCCACACCAAACTGTATGGGCTCAAAAAAATCAATAACCCTTTGTTTAAGGACAGCGCATAAGCATTTTCCTGTCAACCTCCTCAGAACCTCGCCCACAGCAATTGGTCTTATGTCCGGGGCACAGCCAGGCTTTAACTTGCTGAGCGCTGTCAAGGACCCACCTGCCATGAAAAGAGAAACCTCCTGGGGAACTTTCCCAGACACCAAGAGATTAACAACCCTTCTTGCAGGTGGGCATGTCACCATCTCAGCATGTCTAATCGATTTATTGTCTGTAACTTTTTAACTAAATCAGCTGATAGTGTTAAACTGGTTAGATTAAGTCCATTACTGGTATCTGCTGACTACAAACACTTCAAGGGATTACATTAAAAATTATTCATAATGGAATTACGACCCCAATAATCAAGTACTCTTACCTATATATGGGATGTAATAACACCTTAACTTCATGCTGGTATACATATCTCACAGTTATTGGCTTCTTACAAGACCTTGTAGATTACAAGAAAACAACAGCATAAAAATTGTGAAAACATCATTGGCTATGAATGCAAAAGATTTTGGTTATAATTATTGTGGTTAAAAGACTCAGCTCAAAATAAAGGTTAATCAATAATAGGTACCAGCTGTATTATATTTAGTGTAGTTGGATTTCATCCTGCTATTGGTCTGCAATGTACGGACACACATGCACCATGTTTGACACATGCACAATGCAGACCAATAGCATGATGTCATGTATATGCAGATAGGGAGGAGGAGGGAGAGGAGGGGGAGGTGGAAGAGAGGGTGGAGAAGGAGGGAGAGGAGGAGGATGAGGGGGTGGTGGAGGAGGAGGTGGAGGGGAGAAGGAGGAGGAGGAGGAGGAGGAGGAGGAGGGAAAGAAGATGGAGTGAGTAGTAGTGGATGGAGAGGAGGTTGAGAAGGTGGAGGAGGGAAGGCATTTAAGATGTGTGACCAGGTTATGGAGAAGGTAGTGTCAAGATGGCAATATTAGGGGGCATGGCAGGGGTGCTCACTTTTGGACACACCCCTCCCCACATAGCAATGTGACTTTCACCCACTTATGTTTTTGCTGCTTTTATTTCCAGCTGCGGGATATGTGGCTTTGTTAGGTGATGATGAGTGGTGATAAGGGAGGGGCCACGGGAGTGTACATCACTGGGGCCTCAGGGTCACGATCCAGTATCGTCACTGGGAACTGCGCCTGCATGTGCAAGGGAGTGCGCTTAAAGGGTTAAAGAAACCATTGTTGTGTGCACATCCCTACACACACACAAATGGTAGGGTTATTTAAAAAGACTACACATTTTGCATCAACCATCACGAACAGTAGCTCGATATTTTGTATACAGAGATGTGGCCTAATTAGAAGCTCCATATCTTTCAAAATATGCTCTCACGAAGCCCATCACTGGAATGGCTGTGGTGTGAACTAATGGCAACTTATACTTTCAGAGTCCCCCCCCCATCTTTAGTCTACTCATTACAGCAATGCTATGACATCACCACTCTTCCAGCCTAGCTCCAAGGAAACATCTGCCTCAATACTCTTTAGAAACACTGGACAACAGGAAATGAAAACATATCCTCATTCAAACATGGACTGGCGTTACCTTGATTACATACTCCTAGCATTAACAAACTCCTCCTTAATAGGTGGGACCATTATTAGACACATTCCATTAAAAGCTCTCTGCACTGTTAATAACCTCCCAATAGGTTCATTCAGTGTAACCATGGACATACTTGTTCAAAATAAAGCAGTTACATAAGCAGAACATACGATACATGTATATAGTACAGAACAAAATATTTCACAAACCAGTAGCATGACAGCTCTATGAACCTGCCTACAAAATACACTCACACACACACAACACGCACACAACACAAAAAAACAACAACACACAACAAAACACAAAAAAAAAAACCACAAACACAAAACACAACAAAACAAAACACACAAAACACACAAACACAAACACACACAAAAAAAAAAAAAAAAAAAAGAAATAAAAACAGAAAAAAAAAAAACAAAAAAACAAAAAAAAACAAACAAAACAACACACAAAAAAACAAAAATAAAAAAAAAAAAAAAACAAAAAAAATGAAAAAAAAAAAAGAAAAAAAAAAAAACACAAACAACCAAACAAAAAAAAAAACAAAAAAAACAACAAAAAAACAAACAAAAAAAAAAAAAAACCAAACATACAAACACAAAAAACCAAAACACAAAAACAAAAAAAACACAACAAAACACAAAAAAAAAAAAAAAAAAAAAAA
>JABACO010000007.1:10869754-11050076 GCA_013339895.1 Ephydatia muelleri | reverse complement strand
CGGCCACAGACACCAGGACATTGTTCTCTGCATCCTTGTTGAGGTTGGTCAGTTTGGTGACCTCGTCCTGAAGTATAGCTACAATGGCGTCCATCTTTTGCCCGCAGTAGTCACACTTTGCCTCTAAACTGTCGTCATTGCCCGATCCCTCCTTGTGCAGCTTGGTCTGGGGACCAGAGAAACGTACAGGTTACAAGGTTACGCATAAGATATGCAAATGTAGCCCAGGTAACTCCGCATATGGTCATGTGATTGTGCGTGATTGTGCACGTAGCTCTGCATATGGTCATGTGACTCTGCATGTAGTCATGTGGTCATGTGACTCTGCATGTAGTCATGTGGTCATGTGACTCTGCATTTGGTCATGTGAGACACAGGTATGGTTAAGCAAGGTCTGTGTGATTTCTCATACAGGAAGGACATAGTTTCCACCAATGGGATCGTTTCTGCGAAAAAGGACCTAAACATTTTATTTTGATACTCTAGAAGTCCGAAATGTCCTTTACACATTGCTTCTTATGTACTGAGAATTGGAGTATCTGTCATGGAGTTGTAACCCTCTGAATTTTTAATTAGCCCTACATTTCAATGCAAGCGTTAGGTCCCTTTTTGCAGAAATGATCCCAAATACATATTTGGGGCCAATTACTAATATTGACAGCGTATTTCAACAATTGGAGTGCAGGACTATTGCTTGTGTGCCTACGTCAGGATAGTGATGTTATGCACGTTGCATTGACGTACACAAGGTTACACGCTAGTCCACAACCATTCCCTGACATGATGCCTTCATACTAACTGATTCTGACTTTGGCACATTAGACTGCATTGATTTTGTCTATTGGTCACATTCCATTAGCCACTACAGTGAAGGGATGTATGCTCACTTAACACATGGCCTATGCAATAGCTCCTACACTCATGTTCATTACTAACTCCATGCTGCCAATTACAGTGAAAGATACATGCAGGCAGGTATTGCTACCTCTTCAAGTACAATTTGTGCCCCGAGTTTGGTGAGAGAGATCACACACACCACACACACGCACATGCACACACACACCACACACATGCACACATACACACACGCACAGATACACATATGTACACACACATACATACACGCATGTACACACACGCATGCCCACACACACACAAAACATACACACATGTACACACACACATACACATGTACACACACATACACCATGTACAACACACATACACCACATGCATACACATATACACACATGCACACACACACACACATACAGCCTGTACACACAAGTACGCACACACACACACGAGCCTCTATAGATGTTATACCTTGAAATGCGAGAACATCTCGTGAGTGGCCTGGGCACCCCCCTGGTTATCTGCCTTGGGCCGGGTTGCCTTGGTGAGAGCTTGTATGATGCTGCCCGCCTGCAATGGAAGAAAAGTAACAAATGTGTGCTGGTCTGGGGACAAGACCGCTCACCACTCCCTGATTAGTTAACTCAAACGCTAGTGAAGTTAAGTACATTATTTGCTGACTATCAAGAGATTACATTTATTGATACGGGTTGTATTGAAAATGTCAAATATTCACGATGAAAAAAATGACCCCAATAATGACCCCAATAATGAAGTACAAATTTATCATACAACTTCTTACCTACTCTAAATTACAAAACGATTATTAAAGTTAGTTTAGACAGCGATGTCTTGGATCATGAATATGTGGGTGCTAAACAACCCTGAATGCTAGAATTAATTACAATTATTGTGGTTAAAAGATCCTGCTCAAAATTAAAGTTCATTAATATTTGATACCATCAATGTCATCAATGTCAGCGTAATGAGAAGACATGTTTTGGACAGTAAATTCCTCGTGCTATTGGTCTGTGGTGTACAGTCACATGTGTACTATACTGTACTCACCAGGACGCAAAATATCTCTGGTAAGGGAATATGTTATACAGTATCCATTGTAGGTTGCCCACATGAGCTCGTCAATGTCCAAAACGAGCTCAGCTAAATGCGTACAACATAATGGTTGTTTTAAAAAAAATAATTTTTATTAGGAACACCCATTTTATACCACACACTTATGGAGACAAAATCTTCAATTGGAAGTAGATTAGAGGTTATCAGTGGTCGTTATTAGAGATTATTGCTTCCAGTATCACCACACCCTCACAGAAAGGCAGGCTCCATGCTGCATGCAGATAAGAAAATTGAGGGAGGTGGAGGTGGAGGGAGGTGGAGGGAGGTGGAGGTGGAGGATCACCACTGGGATTGGCAGTAAAAGAGGTGTGGCGAGATGGCAATATTAGGGGGCGGGGCCAGGATACTCACATTTAGACACACACCCTCCTACCCCACAGCAATGTGACTCCACACTTACGCTCTTGTTGCTTTATTTCCAGCTGCCGGCGATGTGGCTTCGTGAGGGTGGCAGGAGGAGTGGAGATGACAGGGTAGGGGCTACGGCAGTGTACATCACTGGGGCCTCGGGGTCACGATCCAGTATCGTCACTGGGAACTGGCGCCTGCCTGCATGTGCAAGGGAGTGCACTTAAAGGGTTAAAGAAACCATTGTTGTGTGCACACCCCTACATAAACAAATGGTAGAGTGTTTTAAAAAGACTACACAGTTTGCATCAACCATCACGAACAGTTGCTCGATATCTTGTATACAGAGATGTGGTCTTAAGGGTCAAGCCACATCAGGACAATCAAAATTTACATGACTTGCACAATCTTTTCCAAAATTAATTGACATGCACTTATGATTGATAAGAGCTAAAATGCAAATTTGGGAGTCTCCAGCACTTAGCACTTTCAAATTAGCCCTTGTTAAACACATGACCTTTGGGCTGCACTGTGTAAACAGAGGGGGTGTTTCTAGTTATAAATCCAGTGTAATTTGTATTTGGGTGAGTACAGTATGCCAAATCATAGTGTGCCATGTGATCTTAATTGTTGCCTGCTAGTTTTTAATAACCATTAATGAACTGTTTTTCAAGCATCATTTGAAGTGTATCATGTTCATTTGGGAAATTGTAAAAGTGTAAGAAGATCAAATCAAATACTTTATATCCACATCACCCTTGATCCTTGAGCTAGCTGAATCAGCAACAAACACTTAGGGACCTCTAAGGGTTTTGGAGATATGATGTTCTAAAAGAGAAGGATCCAAATGTTGTGATCCTTCACCATTGTTTACTTCCTTATAAGGCAATTGGTAGCACTTCTGTGGGCAATGGTTTACATAGTGGTTTCACACACTTAAAACCAATGATAGGCTATGAATCAATGTATCGTTGATTTGTCTAGGAGATAGAGCCTTCCCTTTTGTTCGTCAACCTTTCACACAGCCGCGTCTTTGTGCGCTTGTGAAGTTGGCCGCTTCCTTATTGCGTCTCTATGTGCGCGTTTTTGTGTGAATGTCGCCGTCTTTTTATCCTATAACTTCGCGCCGCTTCGTTTTTAAGCTTATAAATTAGGTCAATTGTAGTAGCACCTTGCGCATTTGTGCTTTGGAGATGGCTGTTCGTTGTAGTTGCTCGCTTGGTGAGATTCTATCGGGAAAATGTGATGCTGAACTGTTCAAGAGGTTACAAATGATGAAAAGAGGCTGTTGCATTTGAGAACTGGACACAATGTAGCAGACATTTGTACTTTACACAGGAAAGTGTACCTACAGCATTACTCATGGACCCAAAAAAAGAGCTGTGATCCTCTGGGTCATCATCCAACAAGGCGGTAACTCGTAGTCTCCGAGTCATAACAGACAAGATGGCAGAGAGGTGGAGTACAGATGAAGTCACATTAGTTCCAGGAAATAAGTTATGTACCCTCTGTAGGAAAAGCGTGTGCCATCCATCTGAACGGGAAGATGCTGGCTCGACAACACTTATAGTCAAGGCTTAATGGATGATGATCAGCTTTTCAGCCTTATTAGTCAACATAGGAGAGTCACCTATTGACAAAAGGAAGATAGGACATGGAAAAAGATAATCGGAAGATACATGTACACCCCTGTAAAATAAATGATAATAAAAGACGATATTTTGTTCATGTTCTCAACAGATATTTTGATGAAGGCAACCCAAACACACCCACTGGTCGAGTTTACCACTTGACATGTGCCGAAGCTGCAGAAGCATCACGCCTACTTCGATTAAAGTGTTTTTAGGTTTCTACTTATTCATTGTTTAACCACTACATATTGTTCATGAAGTTTAGATTAACCGTTCTGTCAATATATTGAGCTGTAAAACCATGCTTAAAATACAAGGCAGTAGCCTGCATGAAGGTGGCTGTATATTAAATAGTGAACTTGCTAGACAAGTCACCAAATATGTACATCCTATATACAATAGTGTAGTGGTTAAACAGTTATGATACTAACTAATACACAATGAATAAGTAGAAACCTAAAAACACTTTAATCGAAGTAGGCGTGATGCTTCTGCAGCTTCGGCACATGTCAAGTGGTAAACTCGACCAGTGGGTGTGTTTGGGTTGCCTTCATCAAAATATCTGTTGAGAACATGAACAAAATATCGTCTTTTATTTATCATTTATTTTACAGGGGTGTACATGTATCTTCCGAATATCTTTTTCCATGTCCTATCTTCCTTTTGTCAATAGGTGACTCTCCTATGTTGACTAATAAGGCTGAAAAGCTGATCATCATCCATTAAGCCTTGACTATAAGTGTTGTCGAGCCAGCATCTTCCCGTTCAGATGGATGGCACACGCTTTTCCTACAGAGGGTACATAACTTATTTCCTGGAACTAATGTGACTTCATCTGTACTCCACCTCTCTGCCATCTTGTCTGTTATGACTCGGAGACTACGAGTTACCGCCTTTGTTGGATGATGACCCAGAGGATCACAGCACTTTTTTTGGGTCCATGAGTAATGCTGTAGGTACACTTTCCTGTGTAAAGTACAAATGTCTGCTACATTGTTTCCAGTTCTCAAATGCAACAGCCTCTTTTCATCATTTGTAACCTCTTGAACAGTTTCAGCATCACATTTTCCCGATAGAATCTCACCAAGCGAGCAACTACAACGAACAGCCATCTCCAAAGCACAAATGCGCAAGGTGCTACTACAATTGACCTAATTTATAAGCTTAAAAACGAAGCGGCGCGAAGTTATAGGATAAAAAGACGGCGACATTCACACAAAAACGCGCACATAGAGACGCAATAAGGAAGCGGCCAACTTCACAAGCGCACAAAGACGCGGCTGTGTGAAAAGGTTGACGAACAAAAGGGAAGGCTCTATCTCCTAGACAAATCAACGATACATTGATTCATAGCCTATCATTGGTTTTAAGTGTGTGAAACCACTATGTAAACCATTGCCCACAGAAGTGCTACCAATTGCCTTATAAGGAAGTAAACAATGGTGAAGGATCACAACATTTGGATCCTTCTCTTTTAGAACATCATATCTCCAAAACCCTTAGAGGTCCCTAAGTGTTTGTTGCTGATTCAGCTAGCTCAAGGATCAAGGGTGATGTGGATATAAAGTATTTGATTTGATCTTCTTACACTTTTTACAATTTCCCAAATGAACATGATACACTTCAAATGATGCTTGAAAAACAGTTCATTAATGGTTATTAAAAACTAGCAGGCAACAATTAAGATCACATGGCACACTATGATTTGGCATACTGTACTCACCCAAATACAAATTACACTGGGATTTATAACTAGAAACACCCCCTCTGTTTACACAGTGCAGCCCAAAAGGTCATGTGTTTAACAAGGGCTAATTTGAAAGTGCTAAGTGCTGGAGACTCCCAAATTTGCATTTTAGCTCTTATCAATCATAAGTGCATGTCAATTAATTTTGGAAAAGATTGTGCAAGTCATGTAAAATTTTGATTGTCCTGATGTGGCTTGACCCCTAATTAGAAGCTCCATATCTTTTAAAATATGCTCTCACAAAGCCCATCACTGGAATAGCTGTGGTGTGAACTAATGGCAACTTATACTTTCAGAGTCCCCCCCCCCATCTTTAGTCTACTCATTACAGCAATGCTATGACATCATCACGCTTCCAGCCTAGCTCCAAGGAAACATCTGCCTCAATACTCTTAAGAAACACTGGACAACAGGAAATGAAAACATATCCTCATTCAGACATGGACTGGCGTTACCTTGATTACATACTCCTGGCATTAACAAACTCCTCTCTAAGAGGTGCGACCATTATTAGACGCATTCCATTAAAAGCCCTCCGCACTGTTAATAACCTCCCAATAGGTTCATTCAGTGTAACCATGGACACAATTATTCAAACAGTTACACAAGCAGAACATAAATGTACGATACATGTACATTATATATAGCAAAACATTTCAGAGACCTGCAGCGTGACATATCTATAACCTACATAAGAAATGCTATAATAAATGCCCACCAGAGTATCCTCCTATCATCACATGCCCAGATAATTCACACACACACACACACACACACACACACACACACACACACACACACACACATACACACACACACACACACACATACACACACACACACACACACACACACACACACACAGTATTGCCCACATGCAAGTCACATGCCCACCACATGCACGTCACAAGCAGACCACATGTACATCACATCCTAGTCACATGTACATCACATAAGCTCACATGCCCACCACATGCAGGGAGCCCCTTACAGGACTCCTGAGGTGGAGGGCCTTGAGGACGAGTTGGTTGACCAGTTCCACGTGAGGGTACGTCATCAGAGCCTGCATAGCCGTGGTGTAGTCATTGGATAGGACTGGGGAGGAGGAATGGTACCGTTGAACCACATTTGAACCACACGACATATGGTAAGGATGGAGCATGTGTTTGCGCCTGCATGTGTGTGTGTTGTGTGGAAGTAAGTATGTAGCTGCCAACGTGATTAGGACTGAACACTTCTCTGTCTCAGAATGAAGCCATTTGGGTAACACCTGTTCAGTGTCCACAGCCCTAAGATGTTTTTGTTACCAGCTTCCATTGTCTATTATCTACACACCAAACACTACTGCTGTATGTGTTGGCACTTGCATGTGTGTGTGCATGTGTGTGAGTATATTGTGTGCATGCGTGTGTATATTGTGTGCATATTTGTGTGTGTATATTGTGTGCATGTGTGTGTGTATATTGTGTGCATGTGTGTGTGTATATTGTGTGCATGTGTGTGTGTATATTGTGTGCATGTGTGTGTGTATATTGTGTGCATGTGTGTGTGTGTATTGTGTGCATCTAGGTATGGATCTTTGGCGTGGGTGGGTGTGGTTATGACTAACGGGACTCTCTGATGTTGACCAGCATCACTACGAAGAAGTGGTCAATCAGGGATCTATCTGCCAGCAGGGCATCCCACAGCTCCAGGAGTGTGGTGAAGGGGAACTCCCTGCTGAAGAGAAGCCTCAGCCAGCGTCTGGAGGGGGAGGAGGAAAGGGGGGTAGGGTAGGGTAGGGGAGGAGGGTAGGGGGAGGAGAGGAGAGAGTAAAGGGGAGGGTGAAAGATCAAACATGAATAGATAGTCATACATCCACCAGCACTACGCAACAAAGGCACATATCCAGGACTGTTCATCATTAGATATTTATTTTAATGCCCACCCAAGACCACAGTGGTAAGTGATGGCAACGAGAAAGTGTCAGCGGTCTTCAAAATCAAAAGTTCATCACACAAAAAGAAAAGTGATGTCAATGCTGTATGGTGGACAGCATCAGTATCCCTTATCGAGCCAGTAAGGGTACCACAGGGTACCCTGGGGGTGTGGCCAGATGTGTCACTACCATGACGAGGTCATAGTGACTACGCTGAATCAACATGGGACCAAGGGTAACACCGAGTTGCCACTTGGTTCAACCAGATATGCCACGACACAGCCATTGGGTTGGTCACGGTAGATGCCCAAATGACGTGGCCTCAGAGTGTACACTTCAATGGACAGGTGGGGTGGTGTACACTTCAATGGACAGGTGGAGTGGTGTACACTTCAATGGACAGGTGGAGTGGTGTACACTTCAATGGACAGGTGGGGTGGTGTACACTTCAATGGACAGGTGGAGTGGTGTACACTTCAATGGACAGGTGGAGTGGTGCACACTTCAATGGACAGGTGGAGTGGTGTACACTTCAATGGACAGGTGGAGTGGTGTACACTTCAATGGACAGGTGGAGTGGTGTACACTTCAATGGACAGGTGGAGTGGTGTACACTTCAATGGACAGGTGGAGTGGTGTACACTTCAATGGACAGGTGGGGTGGTGTACACTTCAATGGACAGGTGGAGTGGTGTACACTTCAATGGACAGGTGGAGTGGTGTACACTTCAATGGACAGGTGGAGTGGTGTACACTTCAATGGACAGGTGGAGTGGTGTACACTTCAATGGACAGGTGGGGTGGTGTACACTTCAATGGACAGGTGGAGTGGTGCACACTTCAATGGACAGGTTGAGTGGTACGAATGGTGGTGGGTCAGCAAAATACAGGACATGGATAGCAGGCTATGGGATGGAATGAGTACCTCCTCAAGAACACCTTTTCCTGTTCTACCAGGAACCATAGTCTGGGACAATCTGATTTGAGAATAGGGATGTAGTTTAGATTGGGGGGGGGGGGGGGGGGGGGGAAGCCTTATGTAAGCTTTGTGAAGCAAGCATTGTTTACTTCTTAAACAAACCACTCAACTGGGGGGGGGGGGGGGGGTGGGGGGGGGTCCTCTCATGGCTAATAGTTCCATGAGATGTGATTGCATCACTTTTTCAGGACAAGATGAGAATATAGTTATGTCATAGTCCACAGTGGTGACATATTTGGAGTCTGAAGATAGAAACAGGCAACAGTTTTTGCAATTTTTAATACTATCAAAATGCACGTTTCTGGTATGCACTGCAAGAATGAAGAAATAATTACTAACAAAAAGCTGTCAATAGTTAACTAACATTAATAACAGTAATAACAGTTTGACTGTAGCCTTGTACCCAGCCTAAGCAAATGTGTCCGCGCAAAAGCACCCTAACATGTTTATTTTTCTTCAAGTTTTCAAATTAATTATATTTCATGTTCTAAGAGATACATGTACCTAAGTTCTCTACAACTAATTTCTTACCTACCGGAAATCAGTCTGTTCATCATTCCGTGGAGTTGCAATGGCCTGAATATTTAATTACAATTGGACGCATCAAATTTGATGCTCCTCTGGAAAATTTTATCTTATCGTGTTAGGTTCCATTTAGTGGGCACTGTCCCAAATGTCATGCACTGTCAATTGTCTATTGCAGAATTGATAAACAGCCTTGAGAAGGCTCTTATTTGAGGATGAATATCATTACAAAAAATCTACGTGGAACGATACAATGCTGTATGCCATAAAACTATATTTCTGTCGTCTTTAATTTTAGTGGTGGAACAAACCACGTAAAATAAGGGAGCAATTGTACATCTAGGCACAGGAAATTTCCAATAGATTTAATGAATACGTAAAATTAACTATAAACCATGTTGCATTTGTAAATGCAAGGACGTGATGATCCTGTAATGATCTATTCAACCAGAAGTTCACACTTTCAGAATTGTGAGTTTCTCAATTATATGTTTTGACAGCCCCTTAAAAAATAAAGAACTTGGAAACTGGAGCCCTCTTTGAGCACGGTCAGAGGAATGAGTCCTGCAATGGTACACTCAATACTTTTCTCTGTACACAAATAAATATAATGAAGCGAGAAATTTTACGTGACAAGTAAACCTGCTCGCTTCACTTCAATAGCAAGTATGTTCCTTTACGTTAGTCGTTTCCCTGGAAACTCTCTAACAAGGTCCTGGATACTTTTAGTAAACTTGAAATCCACACACACAATAATTCAAACGAAATTTTAATGCACGTTGATAATACACGTCGACCAGCTCACATATTTCACTGTTTAATGTTTGTGGGTCTCATGGACCCATGACTAATTCAATAACAAATGAGAAATAATTGCCAGTTAAAAAATAGTCGTCTTACGATGCACAAGTACATGTGCACACTTTAGCGTCACACGTTGCCAGGCGAACACTACACCAGCACTGAGGAATGTGCACATACCCCACCCTCCCACAAGCCACACCCCTCCCATGTGCTCACATGCCATAGGCCTGCATGGGTATGTTGAGTGCCTTGAGGTGGAGATAGAGGGTGTGGTCTATCTTCTTCAGGAGGACCTCGTGAATAACCTCAAGCTTACGATTGATGGGGGAAGACTGGATGGAGAGGGGAGGAGGAAAAGAGAAGGGAACGTGAGGGCGTGGAGTGGGGACAATGAATACGCAAAGCTCCATCTTGGCACTCTACACTCACAGGAGCATGTTCGTTTTTCTCTTCAAATGGTTTCTGGTTACGAGGGTCGTGAACCATTGGCTTGCCTACAACCTTCTGTGTCTGCATGGGGAGAAGGATGAGGTTAAGAGGGGGAGGAGAGGGAGGGAGGAGAGGGGAGGAAAGGGAGGGGGGGAAAGGGAGGGGAGGAGAGGGGGAGAAAAGGGAGGGAGAAGAGGGGGAGGAAAGGGAGGGGAGGAGAGGGGAGGAGAGGGAGGGGAGGAGAGGGAGGGGAGGAGAGGGAAGGGAGGTGAGTAAGGGGAAGGATAGAGGGGAAGAAGAGGGAGGAAAGGGGAGGAGGAACACTCACCAAGGCTTGATAGTTGATCTCAGCCTGTGATTGCATGTACCAGCTTTGCACGATATCCATCAGCTCAGAGAAGAGGCAGCTACATGTATGTGTGTGGGAGATGCATCCAAACACGTGACAGTTATGATATACATGTAGGTGCCATAGGTTGGGGAAAAAATTTGTCAAATAAGCAAATGATCTTGCTTGCTTGGACATCTGGACCACAAACATTTCTGCACACATACAGCAGCTATAGCACCCTCCCTCCTGTATGCGAGTATCAACATCTTACTGCATCCCTCTTCTCTTCTCCCCCTCCCATCTTCTCCTCTCCCCCTCCCTTCTCCTTTGCTTGTAGCTTACTAAGCATCATGCTCTATGTAGTCTGCATCCATGACAACCTTCAACTCTGGCCTGTGTGAGAGTGTGATTGTGCGAGAGAAACAAGATGAGACTGACACCATACCAAATATGGTCACACCCTGTACAGCTGTACAGACCACTTCCAATGGCCAGGTCACATGAGGAATAAATATCATTACACCCACACACACACCACAAACACACACACCCACACACACCACACACACCCACACACACACACACACCACAAACACACACACCCACACCACAAACACACACACCCACAAAGAGCAGAATAATGTTGAAAGCCTTGGACTGTGCAATTTCCAACACACATTTTCCTTTTAGTCTAACATATCACACAGTTTGAACTACCAACGATCACACAGTTTGAACTACCAACGGTCACACAACATGGATAGATAGATATGGTTGTAGAATCTTGAATATATTACCAACACAACGAGAGTGTTTCGATGCACGTGCGATATTCATGTGAGCACAGATAACCAATCGCTAACCTTTAATATCAAAACCCGAACAGCACGCTCAGGCTGCACATGCACCTCACGTAAATGTAACAGTGATGTACCGCACAACGTACCAGGTGTGCAAGTACACGACCAGGGCAGCTAGTACATGCACTAAAGCTGAGACACCCGCACATGCAATGTCAAGACCGAACGCATACATGTAAGAGTGTCTAAAAAGCACACACCTACACACACACACACACATGCACACACACACATACACATACACACGCATGCACACACACAAGCACACACACCACACACAAGCACACACACACATGCACAACACACACACACACATGCACAACACACACATGCACAACACACACACATACACACACACACATACACACACACATACACACACACACATACACACACACATACACACACACACATACACACACACACAGCTACTGTACACTGGTGACACAGTTCACAGATTACTTACGACAACGTTTCGTCTCTGCTAACGTCCCTCTTCTCAGTGTGCAGGACAAAGAGGATTGGAGCCAGCAGCTCGTGCATACCTTGTCTGTACTCTATGTCAGGATGCTCCTTAGCGTAGCAGAACAATATCTGCAGCATAGTGTCCCTGGAGGGTGGATGGGGAGGAGGGAGGGGTGGGAGGAAGAAGAAGGGGGAGGGAGAAGGGGTGGGGAGGAGGAAAAGGGTGAGGAGGAAAAGGTGGGGAGTGGGGAGGAGGAGGAAGGGATGGGGAGGAGAAGCACGCATGAATGATAAGAATAGTATCGGAGAAGAGAAGGGGAAAGACAAGAGAAGGGGACAGATTCAAAGCACGGAGGTGAAGGGGGTGGCAGGTTCCGTACTGGATATCTTGCTGTCTGAAGAATGGGACATCTGGAAAGGTCCGAGTGATGTCTTGATTGATGCTCTGTTTCAGTTCTCCGTCCATAAAATACTTATGCCAAGGGCTCTGCATATGTGTGTGCATTTGTGTGTGTGCATGTGCATGTGCATTTGTGTGTGCATGAGTGTGTGTGTGCACGTGTGTATGAGTATGCACATGTGCAGGTGTGTGTGTACAGGTGTGATGTGTCATCAACAAATGTTGTATGCGCAGGTGTGTATGCATGATATGAATAATGGACAAGTTGTTGCTATGACTACGACATCAGGGCAGGCACACGACTGGCTCACATCGGAGTCTTGGGAGAGAGGATTGTTCACTGCCACGTCCAGACTGAGTGAGAGGTTGTGGGGGTCCCGTATGTGCTGGGGAGGAGGTAGAGGTGAAGGGTTAGATACTGGGGAGGGGGGGGGGGGGGGGAGAAGCAAGAGGCGAGGCATTTGGAGAAGGAGAACGAGATGACCTGAAGGTTATGCTTATGTACCTGATGATGGACACATAATTGGGGAAGAGGATATTCCTCCTCCCCATCCCTCTCCCCCCTTAAAGGGTTGGGACTCCTCCCCTGAGTTTAGCCACACCTCCTCCTCCATGCATCTAAACATCCCTGACATGCACTCCATTTGGAGTGAAGTTTCACAAACGGCTGTACTGTTTGTGGTGGTAATTTGCACATACCTTGCAATTGTGACCACACCCCTAACCCTGTGACCACACCCCTAACCCTTCTCCCTACCTGCTTCATGAGGTCATCATAAAGACGTCTGTTCTTTTCAGATGCTTCTTTCCACTGGTCGTGTTGCTCGGGGATACATCCCAGGAAGAGCTATGGAGGAGGGAGGTAGGGGGAGAAGGGGAGGGGGGAGAGGGAGAGGGAGAGGGGAGGAGAAGGGGAGGGACAGAGAGGGAGAGGGGGAGGAGAAGGGGAAGGAGGGAGAGGGAGGAGAAGGGGAGGGAGGGAGGGAGAGGGAGAGGGGGAGGAGAAGGGGAGGGAGGAAGAAGAAGAGGGAGGACGGGAGAAGAGGGAGGAGGGGAGGGAGAGGGAGAGGAGAAAGGGAGGGAGGGAGAGTGAGGGGGAGAAGAGGGAGGAGGGGAGGGAGAGGGAGGTTGTGCTGTCATCCATTGCATGCAACATGCCTTCGAGAGGTATTCACAGCAACAAATGCATGCAAAAGTGTCAGATGAGATGCTGAGATGCGTTAATAGTCGGATGCTGATGTGCCACTGCTCACGTGATCCACACACACACACACAAATCTCACAGCAGAACGACAAATACCAATACCCTGCACAAACGCTAAACACACTCTTTTAAAAAGGCCACATACACGACAACGCATAGCGTTTACCTTCCAGCATACAGAACGGATTCCAAACTTAAACATCTCGCCGGATAAAGCGAACTGTTTGAGGACCTTGAGGTAGCCAGGCTGACACAGCAGCTTTGTCCCGTCGCTCCTGCGGGACACAATAGTCGCCAGGGGTGAGCGCCATTATTGGGTGTCATGTCGCGCATTGATGACAAGAGCTGGTGAAGTCGTATAACTAACTACCTTCCCCCACCCACTTCCCTCCAAGGCACTGTAGAGAGACGCATACGGAACCCACCATTTCTCGCTGACGGGTCGCACTTGATTTCCTAATCGGTTCCACGTAGCCTCGCTATCCGCTTCCATAGCTATCCCTGTACTGTGTCTGGCCTAAGCTTTGCAGCAGCTGCGACTGAAATGAGTGCCGGATAATTAGGATAATTGCTCGTTCTCAGACCACATTGATAAGTATAATTCATGATCTCGTTCATGATCATGAAGACCTTCGACTGCAAGAATTGATATTCTGTCACAGCCATTTTAAAGAAAGCGGAAAACCAACTTCTCTCCAGTGAACCTCAGAATAGTAATACACCAATTATTAAGTATCTGACTAATTAATTATTCACACGCGATGGTAATTTAGCTATAAGTTTGATTTGGCACACAAGTAGTGTACACTAATAGATGAGAAACAAAGTGCTCCTTGCCTAGGCCTAATTAAATTTTCACTAGTGGAGTGGCTGACGACCTAACAATTATTGGGGTAATGATGGAGGAATTGTAATCGGTGGGCCCGTGGTGTGGCCAATACTGTTTAAAAACCTGTGGTTTACGAGTAATGGTCCCTAGTATCGTGCAGCAGGTCGATTACATCATCTATTGGCGAACCAATCAGATTTGGGGTATATGGTAATTAATATTTCACAGATTGCTTAATTAGGGAACGCAATTGACGACCCACAACCACTGCATTACATTTCCCATATATAAACATTGTGTGACAGTGAACTATTCACTCTGGTCTTCCTTCAGAGCGAATAAATCTTTCGCCTTTTACTAAAGATTTCCGTGGAGGAGGACATATGATGAGTCTTCTCTAATTTTTAGAAGGTTCTCGTATGAGAACCGTACTTTTAAACAAACAAAATCAGACTGTCACTTGCACCTCCTCCCTCCCCTTGCCGCTGTATAGCCGATCACACCCCCCTCCCAGTCACAACACCTAAAGTTCAATGTGCACGCTGCTACACACACACACACACACTCGTTCTATATATTTCTCCCGCTTCATACAGTAGCGTTGTTGTGGTACTGTTTTCACGTGATAACGTAATGCATTTTACTGTCAACTCGGTATACGTGTTATGTTTATCAGATTTATAATAGAGATACAAAAAAAAATTCGTGTTTTGACACTGATTGGATTGCACAGGCATACAAGTTAATGATAAAATGAAGATTAGTCCAGCATAATTTTATCAAAGAAGCAATTTTAGATTTAATTGGTAAAGTCTTCAGAGCTACTGTATGCCACGACCAAACCCAATCATATGCTCTGTTGTCAGACATGATGAACTCGCACTGGTCCTCATCCATTGAATTATAAAATGAATCTAACCATGTACGAAATTCTTTGTGAGTGGCCTATGACAGTATAGTACAATGTTGTACAAATGACCTCTCTGTAAAGAATGTGTATAAATTTAATAACACTGATAAATTTAAAACAGCCTGGTTGTTGGGAGATCTGTTCCCATAGCATCCATAATCGAAGAAGACGGTTTTTCAGTGCTACGAAATACGTAAAAGTAACACTATAGAGTAGTACACATGAATGTAGCAACATTTAATTGACAAGCAACTGTGTTCTTCAGTCCTGAATTCCACAAGCTTTGACTTACAAAACCGAAGTGCTGCATCATCCTTGACCCCCTCCCTAGTGAGGACCTTTTCCACTACTTCCTAGGTACAGAGCAGACGGATGCATGGTTTAGACGTTAAGCATGTAGGTAAAAAGACGAACTTGTACCCACCATTTGAAATATTTTCATCACAAGGTTCTTGTCTTAGAGATTGACAAAAAAGAGTAGCCATTTCGGATTTTAATTGTGCATGACTATGCATGGTGAAAAATAATTCACCATGTACCATGTACCAACTTGCGCAACTGCATGCAACTTTCCCATGCATGTATGTGTGTGCAACTTTGGTACTATGCACTTACCTCATACACATTTCCCTTTATCCTAAATGACTGGGCACTGAAAGCTTGCATCATGGTTTTAAGCTCGCCAATTGCTGTTTGTATCGCTGCATGTTGACCACTTTCAAGGGATTGTTTATATAGTCTTGCATCTACTGATCTCAGGAAAGCTGGTGACTATTGTCACTCGATTAATTTAGGTCCGAAACGTAGTAGAGCAACTACTAGTACTTGAAGATGAAAGCTCTCCGCAAGATGGTTACGAACTGTAGGGCTCGGGGACGGTGACAAATATGGCCCGTGCAACGGTAATTAAAAGGAGATGCAGAGAAAGAGCCAGTGATACTCATTCTGACGCTTCTAGAATCAGCTAGGGGTCGGATTGCCATTGTCTCAAGTTCCTAAATCAGCTTGCTCCACCTGCTCAAAATGCACGTGCCCTTGTCTGCGATTGCAATTGTCCAAGATGGTGTTCACCAAATTTCCCTTTTACTGTTGCCTTTGCAAAAAGAACTTAGTGCTCAAGAGCAAATATAATAGCTATTTTCTGACAAGTGCTCTCAGAGACCACGCGCAGTGCATTAGTCGGGCACAAAAAAAAATTGTCGAACCACCTGATATCTGCCCTCCTGCGCCATGCAGGTCTTGTCAGCACCAATCATGAAGATCAAGAAGCATGCAATGGTTGGTCTCACTGAAGAGTGGCAGAATTCAGGTTTCATTATAGCGACGTGATGTGATCTGATGGCTCCTACGATCCTGCCATATAGTAGTTCCAGCACCTGAGTCCGAGACTGAAATCGTATAAGCACCGCGGATTGCAAAAACGGAGAAGCAGTGGCTAGAAGTAGTGCCTCACCGAGGAATGGAGGAAACCTGCGTAGATGTAAATATTGTTAATTGGTTATGTTATATGATCGTACTCTCATCACTATTTAATTTGTGTAACCCCTGAAGAAGCAGCAGTGTCTACAGAGTTACAATTAAGTGAAGCTAAGGCTTGTACGGACACATCACTTACACTGAGATTTTTGGAATATTTAAATGATTATAAACCATTCTTGTCAGATCTTTTGCAATGGCTTACCTCATTGTTCGTAGTCCTCGGCCAATTGTGAGTATGCTAATACACAATTTTAACTTCTCAAAATAATATAATTACTTTTCCTGCATCGCAGGGCATGACTAACGTAAAGTTTATTATCCACACATTGCGCATTTTATGTCCACAACGTTCCTATAGTGTATCAGTTTTGAGGACTCGGAAATACAAGCAACCGGGGCACACTGCTCCAATTCTAGTAAGTGAATTGTCAATTAGCAACTTAAACTCACTCAATTAATGTTTTACTGTAGAATCAGTCCAGTACTGGTGTTCCGTTTTATGTAAATCCAATAACTTCAACTTTGAAGATGCATGTGCCTAGCAAATCCAATGATTTCAGAACACCTTGTGTGATATCCTATGGTACCACAAGGAGACTTTAAGTACATTGGCATGCTTGGTGCATTTATTGTGTTATGAGCGGTTACATGCTTACATGCTACATGTTAGGTTACAGATGACATGTTAAAGTTTGGTCCAGCATCATCACAACACTGAGAGGTATGTATGTTCTGTCCGGATGCAATATAATTATCCGGTTGATCAACCGGTCGTCCGGTTAATCAACCGGGTATCCGGTTGATTAACCGGACGACCGGTTGATCAACCGGATTAATAAAAAAAAAGTATTGCGCATGCTCAATAAAGTGTGAACACGCCGATCATGGATAAGAGCGCTAGCTGCAAGATCTTTGAAGAGTATGTAGATTCCTTGTTTCCTATTGGAGGGAAGCGTTCCAGGAGTGCTGTGATACGGCAGGACTTTGCCAAACGAATCGTCGATCACTTGAAAGGAAAACAAGATCCAGATGCCTCATTTCGACATTTCGTCAAAAAGGGTGGCTTTGCTCTACTGGATATGCCATCGGCAGGCATTCGTGATGTACTAGTTGTCTCTTTGAAGGAAGAAGAGCAGGTAAGATTTCATTCAACGTATACGGCGTGGCATGAAGTCATATATTGACACCTCGCTGTACAGAATTTAAATGATCGCACTATGATGAAAGCTTCTCGCAGAGTTGCAACAGTGGAAGAGTTTTATAGCATATTGGAGCAGGTTCACTCTAAAGACTGTCTACATGCGGGCTCAAAAAAGACATTTGCCAAGGTTTGCATGTTTTAAATGTTCCTTAAGCGTACTTGCATGCAGGTGATTCTAATTGTCTAGGTTCAATCTTTGTACTCGCATGTTCCTAGAAGTGTGGTAGAGCATTTCATTAAGCTCTGTGAAACTTGCAGTCTTCGTGTGCCTCAAAAAACCAAACCTCCACTGAGGCCTATAGTGGCAAATGGATTCTTTTCACGTGTACAGGTCAGTATATTTGTCTGCCCAAAATTGTTTTATTATGATATCCACTTTACAGATTGATTTGATTGACATGAGGCATTTGCCTCATGATGGCAATAAGTGGATCTTGCATATTGTTGACCATTGGTCAAAGTTCAATTTAGCATATCCACTACCCCAGAAGACTGCCAAAGAAGTTGCAAATGCTCTTGAGAAGTGGGTTTTCCCTATATTTGGTCTCCCTACAATCCTGCATAGTGACAATGGGAGAGAATTTGTGAATCATTTGATTGAGGATGTTCTAGCCACATGGCCAGGAGCTGTACAGCTAGTGAGTGGTTGGCCACGACATCCTCAATCGCAAGGCCTGGTGGAACAAGCTCACTATACACTGGAACGAATGATGAGTTCCAGAATTGCAGAGTCAGCGTCTAATTCTCCTCCCTGGACTCACTGGCTACCACACATTGTCTGTAAGTTCTGCCTTGCAAATGTATACAAGCATGTTGATGCATTATACAGTGTGTGTAGTTATAATTATGATCATGTAGATACAATCAATGCTCAAGTGCATAGCTCCACAAAGCACACTCCATTTGAACTTGTGTTTGGGCAACCACCAAGATCAGTTGTGGTACCAGATGCAAGACTTAAGGGACTCATCAATGAAGAGGATCTTGAATTAAATGTACCTACTGGCGAGATGAAGAGTGCCCAGGACACATCTGATGTGGATCGTACTACTGTTGAACTGACTCTCCAACACAATTTTGCAACTACTATCCAAGACAGCTCCCCCCCATCCATCCATGATAGCATCCATGGCAGTTTCCCAACTGTCCTTGATACTATTCATCACTGTCCCCCATCTGTCAAAGAAAGCGTGTTTGACAGTTCACCAACTTTGAATGATGTCATCAAACACAATTCCTGTTCCCATACTATCTTTATCAATTCTCAGGATGTTCCTAGCAATGTTAGTAACACGAATTCAAAACTATGTGATAGTGTGAGTTGCAACTCTGAGTCAGAAACCGAAGAGAAGGATAACATTTTGAACTCTGAAGCAAAATCTGAGGATCAATTTGTAGGCAGACGAAAACAACTCGCAACAATTGAGAAGCACAGACTCGTACGAGAGAAAGCAGATAAGAACTATATGAAAACTGCATTAAAGATGCAAGAAAAGTTTTCGAAGATGCACAAAGTTCGGGAGTTTAGAGTTGGAGAGTATGTCAGTGTTCGAATACCGCGCATTGATCGAAGTTGCACAGACCTATTGCGACTACCATGTATTGTTGTCGAGGTAGTTGGTAAAGCACAATCATTACATCGTCTCCGTTGTAAATCCGGAGTAATTCAGAGATGTTATCAGGCTGGCGATTTAGAGCCTTATAGAGGTCAGTATGACATACCATTGGATGGATGGGAAAATGAACCTCGAATAAGTTTGAAAGAAGCTGCAAAAAATCAGGCACCTTGGAATGCGTTCACAGACAATAAATGTAATTGCAAGGCAGAAAAATGTGATAACTTTAGATGCTCTTGTAGGAAAAACAAAATATATTGCAGCAATCACTGTCACAAGGGCAACCCCTGCAAGAATAGAGGTCCACCTGAAATATCTGAAGTAGAAAAAGGTGAGGTGGCATTACATAGGGCGTGGGGCCTGTGTTGGGAATATTCAATATAACTCAGTACTGTGTCTTAATTTCATTTATTGTCTCAGTTTAATTTTTCTCACTTGATGTTATGTTATAAACAATTACGAATTTGTGTCAGTTTCAGTACATACATCTAAATCTGTACTTTTACATGTAGGTTGTAGCTGTAGAAGTGGGTGTCACAGCAAGAAAAAATGTTCGTGCAAATCAGGAAATAGGATGTGTCTATCATTGTGCCATCCAGGTCATACATGCACAAATTGCAAAGATACTACGCTGCTGTCAACCAAACAAATTGATGTTGTATCAGATGCAAGTCCAGCAAAGGAAGTAGTGAAACCATGGACTTCTATTTGTGGAATTATTTTAACACAATTACACAAAGAAGTACTGAAGTCTCCAAATCAGTGGCTTGATGATGACATAATTAATTCAGCGCAGTACTTGTTAAAGAAACAAAACCCATCTATCGATGGATTTCAGTCTACTATTCTGTCTTTTAAATTTCAAATGGAGCCTAAAAGAACACCCTTTATTCAGATATTGAACATTCACAACAATCATTGGATAACAATATCTACCATTGGTGTACCACCATCTATTGTCAAAGTGTATGATAGCAACCATGGAAAACTGCCGCATCATGAGCAAAAGTTAGTAGCAGATATTTTGCAGTCTTGTCAACCTGATATTGTAATCCATTACATTGATGTCCAAAAACAAGCTAATGCAAGTGATTGCGGCTTGTTCTCAATAGCATTTGCAACTGCACTAAATTTTGGTCAAGATCCTGCCATGATATATTTTGACCAGGAAAAAATGAGGCAGCACGTTATCAACTGCTTTGAAATTGGACACATGTCATTGTTCCCAACCCATGGTCACCGAAACCCACAGCAACACACGACAGAAACCATTTCTATTTATTGTATTTGCCGTCTTATCGCTGAAGGCACCATGATACAATGTTTCTCCTGTAAAGAATGGTTTCATAAGTCCTGTGTGTCTGTTCCCTCGAAATTCATTCATAACAAAAAACTTGTCTGGAACTGTCAGTCGTGTGCTGGTAATTGTTAGGATATACCATGATAGCATTCTTATAGTGTTGTAATTGTTTCAGGTCTTCAGTGATGCATTGACACTCATGGTCATGGGCAGGGAGGTGAGGGGGTGTAGTTTTTGTTTCCATATATGGTCGCCTCATTATGCAATTTATCACCCATTGAACAACCGGGTATAAGTCTTGTTGAACAGCCTGGTATAAGTCGCGTTCAACAAGCGGGTAAGTCCCGCGTTGAACAGCCGGGTAAACTATACTGTTCCGTTAGACAACCGGATAACCCATTGAACAACCGGGTAGGTCCCGTTGAACAACCGGGTAACCTATATTGTCCCGTTAGACAACCGGATAGTTATAACGCAACCGGGTACCCGGTTGAATAACGGGGTACCCGCTTGATCAACCGGGTGCCCGGTTGATCAACCGGCGTCCCGTTGATCAACGGGACAAATTGATCATCGGTACGGAACATGTACATGTCCATACACTTGTTTGAGACTGTTATATATATTTGATTATGTGCATGTGAGTTATAATTCTGCTATCCGATGTCGCAGTATTTTTGCTAGCAAGCAAGCATGCTCCAATTTTTAACATTTGTAACAGCTTTGCTAGCCAGGAGAGCATAAGATTTATGTGTTCTGGTGGAATTTATGGACATGCTGAAAGGTAAACCCATCCTTTTATTAATTGCATAATTCTATGCCTCTTAATAGGTGTGACACTGGACTACAGCATAGGGTGTGTAACCGGTTATCAGGTTATTCGGGTTATTCGGATATTCGCAAAAACCTATCCGTTCGAATAGCAACTTAGCATTACTCGGAAAAATCGATTAGTGAATTTTATCTATTCGAAATAACCGGTTTATGTTTCTCCATTCGGAGGTACTTAGGTATTCGTCGTCAGCATCGACAATTCGTCCATTATTCGAATATCTTTTTATACCGATATCCGGATATGATTTTCAATTTATAAATAACTACGTCACTGTTGTTTTTACTATTTATACATACATAACGACATCGGAAGCAATCAATAATTGAGTAAATAGATAGTAATATAATACAAAATATTTAATGTGCATCAATTGGGGATACAAAATATACAGCGTGTACTAGCTCAGTGCTGTTATCGTCGTCTTCACATAAGTAACTAAGTTCATTAGTATATGCCACGAGTTGTTGTTATATGTAGTAGCAATAAATTTATGTACCAGTACTAGTATTGCATTGTTTTATTGTACAGTGGTACGAAGTGAACATATCTGAGTATTGCGCTACGGCTAGCGAGTGAAACAGAATGACAGACTTCTCACCCACTTCAAGTAAGTATGCGCGCTCTGTTTGAGTATGTGGAGTAATTTGAGAGCATTACGCAATAGTACTAATGGGAAATTTCATATGCATTTAGCGAGAACGGGAATGGAGTGTTGTGGGATGATTGTAAGTGGAGTACGTGATTGTAGGTGATGTAGGGTGAGTTTATAATTGTGATGTCTGGTCTCAGTGGTTAGTGTTGGATGGCGAGGTTTACATTACTATGGATATGTACAAGTGCATGGTAAAGACATACAATTTATTAAACTCTATTTGGCAAACACATGCATGCTACTGAAGACCTTTGTGTCTCTGTGTTTTCAACTGGCATGCATAGCTCTAGTTTGGGTGCAAGACCAGGTGGCAGACATAAATTATCTTTTCAGTGTGCACTCCACAAGCAAAATAACCTGAATAACCTAGGTATTCGGCAGGAAATTTGGCAAAACCTATTCGGAAAAATCGATTTTGTTTTTTAAACTATTCGGAAAAATCGATTTTCAGATCCACAAAAACCTGAAGAATCGATTAGTGTTTTAAAAGTATTCGGAAAATTCATTATGCAGGGGAGGTTACACACCCTACAGAAAAGCAGCTTTACAAATCATCAGAGGTGCAGGAATTTGTTGGCTCTCAGTCAGGCTCATCTCACGAACGTGCTATTTTTTAACATGGAGCACTTCGTAAGGTTTATTGCTAATTGGTTTTTATTGTATATAACTTCTCCTAAAGTTGGACATCGGATCGGAATCTTGCTGTTTTGTGTTGAATGTGGTGGAAGGCCGTACTGCATTGTGCAGCACATCAGTGGAGCCAATCATGATGCTATAGAATATGAACAGCACAAGAATGACTTCGAGTGCCCTCTTCTGTCAAGGAGTAAGATCCTTCAAGTTGTCCCTTCGACTGGAATCATGCGATCTATTTCTCTGGTTCACGAATGTGGCACTTCATGTGGACTTCGTGAGATGAGAACAAATAGAACTGTAGAAAGACAAGGTTATTACGTTGAACTCAAAAGCTGCTATCTCATGAATACCACCTATTGCTTTAATGTGTATTGCATATCGAGTACAGTGTAAAGCTTTTGTGTCTATTGAGCGTAGTTTATTGTGATTATGATCTTACTATGATCGCTACATGTACTACTGTACATTTTTATACATTCGCGTAAAAATAACATGACCGTATCTAAAGCGTAACGTAACCGTATCGTTAACGTTACGTTGATTTATCACAGCGTAGGCTACGTCCTGTGAGGGTCGGGACCGTCGGGGTACCTAACTTCCACGTCACGTCCCTAAATGCACGCGAACCTCTCGTCCCTTAAGTTATAAACTCAATATTCAAAACCCCATGACTCCACGGCTGTTTCGAGATGGACATTAGGTTGTATTTATAAACAATTCTTGTCCGGATCCCTTAGGAGCTCATTATAAAATGTGGTTCTAATGTTCTAATTGCGAAGATGCGTTTGCCATAAATTTTTTAAGCTGTTCTGTATTCAGTTCGGCACTAAACAACGTCAATGCGCACTATTGAGGATGTTATTTCTTAGTCCACTAAAGTCGCGCATCTCATGGTTTCTTTTGGCATTCCTGAAGCACTCGAACGGCAACCAATTTTTCTTGAGAAATTGCCTCCACCTTTTTGTAAAGATAGATCTTTACCCATTGTAAGCATATGCGCAGACTTATTTTCTGAAGCGAGAACATCACGTGCGCTCCGTGCTTCGATCAAAGGCAATGGAAATTCTCCATGTCAAGGGCAGAGATACTGCAGGGTATGCGGACATGTATACTGTAGGGTATGCGGACACAGGTTGTTGAACAAAACTTCTTGAGGTAATCAAGAGGCAACCTTTAAGAACATGCATAGACATTGACATCAGCAACGACACTGGCTCTTTCCCGCTAATTTTTGCAAATAATGTAGACCTGCTATATCCAAGGCAAAGAAGCAGCAGCCAAGAAGATTCCATACAAATATATGGTAAAGCCAGAAGACGGTTTCTGCATGGAACCTATACACTAACTCAATTAAAGGATGTACAGAAACCAGGCTGACAACCAGGCATCACACCAAAAATCTTGCTTTGTCACGTTAACACCATTGCACCTCTAAAGGTTGTGTGTAATAGAAAGGAACCACTCACAACAAACTCCATCCACAGCACTTGTGTGTTTGCATGTTTTGAAGCACAGGGCACCATAGCCAACTTGCATATAGCCCTTGACAGATACAAGGAGGAAGTGCTGAATTTAGCAGCATCACAATGGAGTGAGTGACCCAAACCAAGTATAGTATTGCTTTGCCCTTCACTTTTAAATTTCACAGTGTTTACAACATTAGAGTGTTTCTTTCAGGAGACTACGAGTTTCTAAGTCCATTATATGGATTGTCAGGTGCAAGTGTTATGCTAAAAGCATGTTTTTAAACATTGTTCCCTATTCCACTAACCAGGTAAATAATAATGCTTGATCAATGTATCTATGCATGTGCCAGCAAAGGCTGCCTTCCAGCATGCACTACTCATATCAATGGGGATCTTCTACAAACTCAACTCGCTACTTGAAGAGGAATGCCACCTGTTGGTATTAAAGCTTGCATTGCAGTTGTCAACAGATGCAGAGCTAACCACAGCTTCCTATGAAGAATATGCAACTGCAGTGAGGGAACTAACTGCATACAAAGAGCAGCTGGAAGTGTTTCGATAAGAACACTGCAGTCTGAAGGATGCGTTCAAGTATTCAGTAATAATTGTGGGGGAGAGTAGTCCTCTTCTCTCAAGTTTAATAGAATATGGAAACTACAGCAGCAAAATAGCCAAGTTGGTAAGTTACTTCAGTGGAAAGGTTTTACAATCTCTATATTTGCATGTCTTGATGCCAGAATCCAATTGGGTACCCCAACCTCCAAAAGGCAGGTATGCCCGTGATGACTGGTGTTGGGATAAACCCACTAGAATAAAGGCAGAAGGTCCCAAGCAATCACTTGCTACAAGTAAGAACATTCTTTCATTGATAGTATTACTTCATGGCCTTGACCCTCTCAAATGAGTATGCATCAAACTTCAGAAGCATGATGCTGACATTGTAACTGCTTACAGGCATATTGACCTTGCTATTGAAGAAGTATCTTACATGAGAGAAGATTTTGATAGTGTATGGAGTGAGTGGTTTGGAGAGGCTGAATCATTGGCTACTGACATAGGAGCAGTAATTACAATTCCAAGGATTTTGTAAGTATCAACATGCAGCATCGTTCAAATGTTCCAGCCGATTCACCAAGTGAATATTATGAGATGTTTAGGTATTCCATTCTTAGATAGTTTATTAAGTCAGATGAATGAACGATTTTGTATTAAAAATCGATTTGTGCGATGTATCTATGCCCTTCAATTATCTGCAAATTATGCACGACTGAAGGATTCAAGACGATCTAGCAAAGCAGCTGCTATTTTGGGAAGTTGATATGCCAAGCGCTGCTTGTCTAAAGCAAAAGCTAGTTTGCTGGAAACTCTTTTGGAATGAAGGCAAACGTGAAGACAAACCAGAGGATTCGATGGATGCATTGCCATATGCAGATGAAGACATTTTTCCAAACATTCGCCAACTAATTTTAATTGGATGTACGACGCCGATTGGATCTTGTCAGGCAGAAAGGTCTTTTTCAGTTTTGAGACGAATAAATTCACACTTACGTTCAACAATGATCGAAGAAAGGTTGACAGGTCTAATCATGATGTCTATCCACCATGCCGAGTGTTTGTCGTTTTAATAATGTTAAGTTGTATAGTGTCACCATTTGGTGACAATAAGAAAGGTAGTGTCACCAAATGGTGACACTAAGTTTAATGATATATAGCTTTATGAAACAAGCAAATGTTAAGTAAAAACTGGAACAAAACAGTAGAAGAATGATTGGACAACACAAGTATACAAATTTTTTTTTAACTGATGCAAAGGCATGAATAGTATATTAAATCAAAGTGAAGGAAAAAGTTGGAAAAGTATAATGAGGGAATACATTATTCACTGTTTTATCAAGGCTACCACAAGGTAGGTGCACAAAAACAACTGTTGTTTTTAACAAAGTAGATTCAACATTTCTAGTCATTTTCTGCGTTTCCTTGATGGAATCCCATTATTAATATGCTCTTCCCAGCATTTGCGACCACTTGAATGCCGACAAAATGTACCAGCGTCAACACCACAATAAGTACAGTACATATCAGACAAGCTCGTCTCTCTTTCAAGACCTTTGCGTGAACACATTACACAGCGCTTCCTTTTATCATGACCGAAAAATGCTGGTCTGTGCTCAGTAGATTGAGAAAATGTCCTTTTTTCTGGTAGCACAACAGTCAATGGATTCATTAGAAGTGCTTTGACAAGCATTTGACGCATTTCTACATGGGTAGTTTTACTATGTGCCTGTGGAAAGAAGTATGCCATGCTTCGATATATATTTGCATCTATAAGTGACATCATTCCAGAAAATAGAGGAAGATTAGGACGTTCTTGAACTTTTAAGTGATGTTCCCAGCCATTCTTACCACCACCTACTTTACAATGATTAAAAGCATCAACTGCTCCATATGAATCATACCATAATTCTACAATATCAGGTCTTGGTATTTCTTTCCCACATGGTCTAATATAAGGTGTCCCTGCAGGGGCACTAGAGCTTGCAGTTGAAAGAAGAGTTAACTTATGGTGAGAGCTTGACCTCCACTGAACAGCATGAAGAACTACATTATCATCAAGGATATTGACATGTGCAGAAGCTACTGCACCAGCCTCATTCATGCACCTAGCCTCGAGATCTTCTCGGGGGTAGTTTTTGTGGGCAGTCTTCACAACACCAAGGCTGTCTAACCCTCGTCTCTTCAATTCAGTTGCAGTTTTTACAGATTGAAACCACGAATCTATGAACACAAGGCGATGACTTTCAAAGTAGGGTTCCAATAAACGAAGAGTAGTAGCAGTTGTAGCCCCAAACTCTGCAAAGTATTTCAGCTGTCGGGTAATCTCTTTTCCCTCATTTAATTCAAAATTAGTACAAATGCCACTTTCCTTATCTACAACAGTCCATAACTCGTGTCCCCAAGGTTCAGGCTTTCGCCTAATGTATATAACACAATCAGCTGCTTTAAAATTCTTGTTTCTGATCATTGATTCATCCAAAATAATGTTGCGACCAGGTATCAAGGCACACTGAAAACATGTTTTAACAGCCAATAACCATTCACGCCAGTACCGCAGCTTATCATTTGGTAGTCCATTGTTTCCAAGAGTTAGATACTTACAAATCAGTTCAAACCTTCTCCACTGGATAAACCGTCCTAAATTAGCTGCAGGAAATATTTCATCACCCATCCAATGCCAATAACGACGACGACTACCACCCAAAGGGTAGCATATCATAAAGCAAATAGCTCCAAGAAAAGTCAGAAATTCACCAATGGTTAACGGACTTGTCCACTCGTCATCAAGCTCAGCTGCCAAATTTGTCTGAGGAATGATGCACTCTTCGGCAAAAGCAATAGGAAAGTATTTTGTAAATAAAATCCAAATCAGTGAGGTATCAACTGAGCTGTCGTTATACTGAAGCTCACCACACCGAAGTTTTGGCTTGATACTGGGGTACATCACCGAGCGGGGGTCTTCAAGTATTGGCTCAAAAACCCAAGGTAGAACGTTACTAGCAGAGGTTATGGGGTTAGAACTATCCATTTCTTCCTGCTCTTCTCCTTCTTCCTGTTCGATCTCATCGTCGCTGCCTGAATCAGTTCCGCTGCTTACTGCCGCTTCCGCACGTGACCTCTGACCTTTCGGTATCTTACGCACAAAATGCCTCTGCCATATCTCATAGCTGTCAGTTAGTACATGAATATGTTTCTTGCCGACTTCCATTTCTGTACTGTCATAAGGAAAATAGACAACAAAATCGGTGGAACTAAACATTTCTTTGACTTTTCCTAACAGCATAGTGTTCCCCCCACGAGCTCCAAAGTTTCTCTCACTCCATTTTTCCACCTCTCTGTCGCTGTCAAAAATTTTGGCATAAACCCATACAGAATGACCAACTCTAATGTCTTGCTTCGACATTCCTTTGGCAAGGGCTGTTTGACCGTAATATGAGTATTTCGATTAAATGAATTAAATTCCCAATTAGGTTGTGGGCTATGAATTGTTTATGTTGGGGTATGAATTTTTTTATCTATGCACAGCTTGGAACATGTAAATTTGTCTTGATTGTTCCTGTGTTCATAATATAGTCAGATGAAATAAAATAGGTTTCCAAGCTGCCAAACAGAGTAAATTCTCTAACCGTTATGTGGCATATAGCTTCAAAATTTCAATCAATAGAGATACTTCATTATAAGCATTACTGATAGGAAGATTTCAACTTTTTTTTTCCATCAAGTTTAACTTTGTTTATCTACTGTGTTTGATTGGAAATAGATACTGCCTCAATTTTTGCAGTACTAAAAGATCATCTTGTATGTGTTGAAAATTATAAGTACAAAGAACTCAACATTTTCCAAACTCATAGTATAAATAGTAATGAAAAGGTATGCCTTATTGTCACCATTTGGTGACAATAGGCCCGTACAACTTAACAATAACAGTTTCCGTTTGTCATTACAAACGGAAACTGTTGTACCACGATTAAAACCTGCGTTTGTTTTGCAAATCTATTTTGTTTGATGAGTCAGAAGATTAGACTGTTTACTTTATGTTCTTTTCATGTGTGTAATTATAAAGCGGTGTAGATTCAAAATTGTATCGGGCCGAAAATCTACGATGTGTTCAAATAAGCGGCGCGTCATATCTTTAGTTTCTTGGAAAATGTACTGCATTTAAATTATTCCAATGGAGCCTGTATCCATCTCTCAAGCCTCTCATGATCAGTTCACGAGTGAAGATTTGGTGCTGAGACTGCACTTTGTTGAGGTGAGACATACATTCATGTCTGCACGCAGGTATACGTCACGTGTGTACATACATCGCATACATGTACAATACACATCTCATGTGCGGCTTTATGTTATGCTGAGTCTTTAACCTGTTGATCTAACATGCTCATCCCCGTACCACAATGGGGATGGGATGGGAGGGTGTTAAGGGGTGCAGTCCGGGCTGCTAACTTATTAATTAATCATTTTGTAATGGCGAACTTTAACAGAGTACAGCACTTATACACACCATACAATGAACGCTGATTACAAGCAACAACAGGCAGGCCGTCTAGAAGTTGAGGTTGGAGGTGTGTCATGTGTGGAAACTGTGACCTAGGGCAGGGAGGAAAAGAGAAGGAAATAAATCACAATACAGAAATGGAACTTCAGCATGTAGTAACAAACACACTGAGCAAAGTGCATCTACGTACTTTGTACTTTGTTGCAAGATCATTTGCTTGTCTCTCTTTGCCTACAGCACGAAGAACTGATAACAGACTTTGGAGGGATGGAGGAGTGTGGTTGGGTGGTGCCCAGTCTAACCATCTCTTTAACATGGCCTCATAATAGTCCTCATCCCCATTCCGTCCAGGTTCACGAACAATGGAGTCCAGTTCATCACTGGTAAAGCCTAGTTCCCAGCCTATGGCCCGCCACTTATCACGTGCAGATTTGGTAGACTGAAATATATTGCCATGATCACATTCATTCAAGGTAGCTGTGATGGCATCTAAAAATTGAGAATTTTACATATTGGTAAATGGTAATACAAAATACGTGGTTGGTATACCAGTACACACTGCATACAAATGACAATTGCCCTCTACCTTTAACTGAGTAAATAGATCAACTAGCATCACAAATATACAACTGACATATGTTCAATTACAACATTTAAAGAGATAACACATGTCAGACTGGTTGGTACCTTGTTTGTGGTCAACACCAATGAGATGGGACAGCTGGGGCTCCATCTTGCTCCACTGGCTAATATTTACCTCCAAATTTCCATTCCAATCAGTCATGGTTGTCATACCATTGACTAGCATCTCCTTCAATGCTTCACATTCTACAGGAGCTGCAACGTGGTCTGAGGTAGCCTCACGTGGACATGTGATCAACTCCACCCTTGAAACTGTTGGGCAAAACTCATCACGTGCATTTTTGATGACTTTAATAACTGATAATATCAACTGGGGATAGTGGATGTTGGATTTGTCAGAGGTGGACACTGCACACAGAAGACATTGGAAGTCTTCTCTCATCTCAATGACAGTGGAGAACCCTTCCTTACTTCTCCAACTGATTCCTCGGCTCCACACAGTGCATCTACGATTGTAGGGTTTCAGTTCAGGCACTAAGCATGGCCCCACAGTTGGCAAGGGAAACTGATCAGCTACTCTTGAGACAAGAACATGGAGGAAGCGTGGGGAGAAGGACTGGTTGATATTGGTAGAGCAGATCTGCCAGATAAGTGCATCATCAGGGATGATAACATTGTCAGGTCTGTTAGCACATACAAGGGGTGGGAAGAACAGGTCAGGACAGGAAGTACAGTTAAGAGCTCCCTGAGCATTTGTGCTGGTGGAGGCAAACGTGATTGGCTGACATAGCTCAAATCGAACAAGAAATTGAGTCATCATATCGATATTGTATTTTGGTTCAGGGAAGTGGCATTTGAGAACTGATATGGGGATCAAACCTGTGTTGCTGGCTATGGGAAGGTGCTCTTCAAAATTCGAAGGTGCAAACAGAACTCCATTCACTTTCTCAAGCAATGCCTCTGGACGAAACACTATCCAGCTATCATTGAGTTTAGTGTCACTCGCAAAGAACACGATAAAACCTTTGGCAGACAATACCTTCAAATGCTCTGACACCTCGGTGGCATCAGTTGGTAGAACCTTTGGGTCTTCTTGGCTCAATAGGTTCAGAAGCTGAGATAATGATAGAGCATCTTGATCTGCAGGGACCTTGTCATTCAAGAAGGCATACATCACGTGGCAAGTTAGAGATATGGCAGGGCACCTGAGCCTCACTTCATCAATAGTACCGTACAGTAATGATAAAAAGCTGCCAAATACTTCTCCCCTAAACGATGTGACATTAAGAGCTGTAAACTGAACAAAATGTGCTGCTTGATGGCATCCCTAGCTACCTGCTCTATCTGAGTACGTAAGAACTCTAACTTCCCCTCATCACTGATACAATCTGCATGGGTGCCTACTACAATGATGGAGGATTGCTGGGAACACTTTTTACACACGTTGCCAATCATTGCAGACCAGAAGTACAATTGTGCAGTGATCTCCTTTAAGGTAAGCAGGAGATTGACTAGCAGAAGGAAGATGGAGGGAGTGGTATTTGAGATGTGCTCCAATATAGAGGAATGGCTGCTGTAATACTCCCTGTGTCCAGCTAGGTCGTATATGGTCATGTTTGCTTTTGGACCCTTAACACGATGAGAGATGATTCCAGCTGTCAAGGCCTTTACCGGTTTTCTGATTGGTTTTCTAGCAGGCTGCTGAATTAAAAGAGATAATGTTCAATGTGTATCGCTGCATGATTTAAGGTAGTGTAAATATCCTAATGCTATATCGGCTAGTTATTACTGTAATGGAAAATGTATGAAAGGGAATGGCTCAGAAAAGCATAATTCAGTAAAAGGAAGATACAAATTTCATGTAAATTGTATTTATTAAAATTCAGTTACCTGATCAGTAAAGAAAGCCTTCATTCAAAGTTAAGTCACCACTCATATATGTAGTCAAGTTATGCTGATAATACTTCAGGTTTTTTCATTTGGGATCATCTCCGTGAAAAGGGACCTAACGCATGATTGTAATTTATTTGATATTTTACAAGTCTGAAATGTCCATAACACATTGCTTCTTACTAACTGAGAATCGAAGTATCTGTCATGGAGCTGTAAGGCTCTTAATGTTTTGTTAGCTATACTATTCAATGCAAACGTCATTTCTATTACGCGTACTAGAAAGTGTATATATAATGCAAGCACTAGGTCCCTTTTCTGATCCCATTTCTAAAATAATAACATCATTAAATTTGTTCATATTTGAATGGATCCTTTTCACAACAAATGTGGTGTGTCCGATGTCAGGTGGTTGTGTCTGGATGGCCTTCACTCTGGCATATAGGAGCACTACATGTAGCTAATAGCATCATCCATTACACACTCACCTGATCACCTTCACCATCTTCACTCATGGACTGGGAGCAATCCTTTATGGCCTACATGTATGCAGAACAAATGAGGGTAATTCTAAAGACAAGTGTAAACCATTTCAACACTCTGCATGTAAATCTATGTTGCCACCTAGTGCAATGTACAGGATCTCCCACATGATGTGCTACACTATCCAGACTTTCAGAAAACATGATCACTGAGTGAGATCACCATGAAGTGTGCTCAGACAATAGGTTTAGGGGACATGTATATGTAAAAACACAACACTCAGCACCAAATACAATACATCATTCTTCATCTGCAATCAAATGTCTGTCATTGTACAGATAAGTGTGGAAGTGGGCTGATACTGTAGATGCTGATGTTTCTGGACAAGAAATGAATCCGAATCCGAATCAGATGAAGGCTTGTATCTTTCCTTCTAGCTTCCTTGAAATACCGCAAAACAATTTCTGATCTAGTGATATCGTTTATTAACTTGTTGATCTACCCATTGACAATTTTTTCCAAATAACCACAAATCATTGCTCAACCCTTGAACACCTAAAGAAACTCTGAACTATTTCATTACTGTAATTTGCCTTCTGACATGGTTATTTGATGGAGCGTATCATTACAGTTTGGAACTTTTTACCAGATCATGTTGTCACTAAGGCTTGAAACCAGTTGTGCCGGAGCTCCGGTTAACCGGTTAACCGATGGTTAACCGATCGCGAGAATTAAATAACCGCCTGAACCGGTTCTATTTCAGCTAAATAACTGCTTCAACCGTTTGTTAAATTATTAAGCAACCACAACTGACCGGTTGATATTATATTGAGGAATTGCAAGTGGTGTTACGTCATCTACCAATAATGCTGGGCGCGAGAAAACAATAAGCGGACTACAGCGAACAATTGAGAGATTCATCTCTTCGTTGTATGCATGGTGATACTTTATTGTATTTGGAACAGTGTCCAGCAAAATCACCCCTATGTTACTATCAAATTTTACAGGACAAGCAAAAGAAAAGTAACGCTTGAATTGAAATGTATGGCTAATTATAAATTCAGTAACCTATAACTTTATGATCGATAGCCCGTGTGTAAGGACCATTTGTTTGGAGTTAATGGAAAATTTGAAAACTTGAAAAACTAACCAGAAGGGTGACTTTGCTGGACCACTAGCAACAAGGTGATATTCTTAGGGGTACGCCGCGGACCATCTATCTTGCCATAACTGGCAATAACCGGTTGTTTTAAAACAAACAACCTCAACCGACCGGTTATTTTTTTGAACAATAACCTTAACCGGCCGGTTTTTATATTTTAATAACCTCTTACAACCGGTTTTTTCTAAACTAACAGGTTTCAAGCCTGTCACTTCTCCAGATCAATAAAATCTCTCTGTATTCTGTAAACTACACCCATTTCTTTGGCAGCATGTAAGTGCATATGATGTGCCATTACTTGCCATTGTATATAAAATTATTCTACAAGTGCCGGGCATTAGGTAAACTATATGTTCGTTAGGTAAACATAACATTATTTGAGCCAATCCCATGCCCAACAGGTTGGTATTGGCTTTGTCAAATATACTTTCCCGATGGACACGTAACATTAACCGCTCAAAAAATCAGTGTCAATCGCTTACTGGCTATGGAGATGACAACGTAAAAATGTTAACGTTTTTTACTATGGCTTTTGTACCTATATTTTTGTAGTTTTTTCTACCATAATCTTCGGGCAGTGTTAGGTAAACCTATCACGCCGTCAAGTGACCTGTTATTTATAAGATGGTGTCCTGTGCTGCAGGATCACATCTAGCTGCTCCAGCTCCATCTGGATATCCTGTTCCTGGCATAGGCACTAGTGGTTCTGTTAAAGGAGTGCAACTAAGGATGCCCTGATGTGTTCGTATGGTAAGAATTTGGAAATCTACTGATATCGAAGGAAAAGACACAGGCAAACCCGACCAAAACAAATGGAGGGTGGATTGGTCAATTAGCACCCAAACCATGGTCTTAGACCATGGGCGTGCCCTTTGGAAGTCACGGTAAGAGCATTCATCAGCTGTTCGAGATGACAGTTCCTTGGCACTTCAAATTTCCAGAAGTGAAACGGATGTCCAGGAGGAGATTCAGGAATCACTTGATACTAAAAAGTAATCAGAAAAAGATGATGGTAGGTGTGAATATTCGGATACTAATCCGTCATGTCAAGTTTGACAATGACATTGTTAAATGGGAACTGTTTTTTGTAACAGTTGACCAACGTGTTAAGGATGGCTTCAGCAGCTCTCGCAAATGTTCTATCACGTGGCCAGCAAATGTTGAAATTGCAGAGTTTAAAGATAGCGGTGACTGCTGGGGGTATAATGTTTGTTTTTTTTGGTGAACAAAACTGTCATAAAATGGACAAATCAAACTTGACCTCATGATATTCCTCCCTTTACTCCACATGAGTTTCTGCAGTGCATTTGGTGTGTTTGTAGTATGGACTTTGCTTGGCTGGTCAAAGCAGTGTAATAAATCTTTGGCAAGCAAAAGATACTTGGTTTTGTCAGCCGTTTCGTTGCAGGAACGATTTGGTTTGTCTCAGGATCGTTTCTTGTTCTGGAAGAAGTATTTAAAGCTTTGGCCTCCAGAAACAGACACACCTGGGATGTATTAAAAGGCTTGATTGTGCATGTAGAGTGTCAAATGATGTAAATCTAGGAACTGAGATTGTAGTTGACAAAAGCATGGGAAAATCGTTTGAGGATATACCACAAGGCAAACCTCACCTTACAAAAATCATACGTAAACCATGTGGAGTAGGTGTAGAATATAAGGACACTGCTGATGTAAGCACAGGAATACTTCTTCAGGAAGGAGCAGAACTGATGGAGCGAAAAAGATTTTGTGATATGTACCCAAAGCATGTAGCTACCACCTTACAGTTGACTGAGTTTCTGCACGGGAAGAATCATGTAGCATGTAGTTTATGGTGACAGCTATTTAGCCTCCCTACAAACAACAAAGGGTTTACTAGAGCGAGGAACGTACATGTATTTTACAGGCATTGTGAAAACAGCATCAAAAGGGTTTCTGAAAACGTTTTTGAATGATCCTGGTTGGCCTTCAACTGCATTACGTGGTGACACACTCCCTGTCAAGCACTCATATACTTGGAACTCAACACAGAAAGAAGTATATGGTCATGCGTGGAACGAGCTGGGTACAGCAGGTGCTCCTAATATCATCTTGGAATCATACACTTGGTGTTGACGACTCATTGAACAACAGAACTGGTGAAGGAGAAACTATTACTAGGACTGTCCCACGAACCCAAATGATCAAAAGCTACATTGAAGGTGCATGTTCTATAGATGCTCACAATCATCTGCGTCAAGGGTCACAACTATGGAAGACTCTTTGGGAAAACAAATGACGCCTGGTGGTTTAGGTGTTTTTGCATGGTTCTTAGATCAATAGAAGTTGATGCCATTAAGGCCTACTACTGTCATTTTAACGAGCATCTTAATGTGCCCTTGCACAAGAATTTTGTGGACAGTCTTGTTCATTTGCTTGCTAATAATAGTACGTAATCTTCACCAATTGAATTTCAATATCTCATAAGTTTTAAAAATAAACACTTTAGGTTTACCTAACGAACATTGTTAGGTAAACCTAATAGAGTGTATTAGGTACACCCAACAAGAACGATAGGTAACTCTTGGCACTTGTAGATTAATATTGATAATAATAATATTCATATAAAATGACAGTAACAAAACTGATTAAATACAAAATTCACCTCTATGGTAGAGGAGCTATCCTAAAGAGGATAGCTGTAGCATTACCTCTGACCAGGTGGAGATTCAATCGGCCATAGATCTCATGGAGTAGATGGATTTTGGTCACCACATGCAGGTGGCTAGTCTAGAGGCTACAGAGGAGATAATGGCAGTGGCTTCGTTTTCCCAAGCTCCATAAGTTTCAATGACCATAGGGACACATACCCATCCTAGATCTGAGCACTTGGGGTCATTGGCTTGGTGCTTCCTAGACGCAGTGGCCTGGGCACCAGCTGTGGCCGACACTCTCGCTTCCAACAAAATCACAGGATTTAGCGGTGAGGTGATGGACACATCTAATACAGCAGTTCTGCCCAAGAACCAGTTAGGAAGTAAGATGTCAGCTGGACGGGTCTTACTATTATCTCTACTTAGGTTGTTGCCGACTTCCACCTTAACCCATTTGTGAGCCCGATGACAGGTCTCCACCAGGATGTCCCTAATCATATTATACCGAGTTACTACATCTCCACCGTACTTGCACGTAGCTGCATGGTGGCCAAAGTGGTCAAGTGCACTGCCTAGGCACAGTGCACATAGGGAACCTATCAAGGCCAAGCCACCATATGATGGCTACCTGGGAAACAGGGAGGATCTATGTGAAGCCAGGATGCAGCATGAAGAGAAGAAACTGACAAAAGGCGTGCCTTGTCTGCTACTGAAGATGAGTTCAACAGTAAGTTGAAGACATGGTCATCTAACTTACCGGAAAGGATTTCTGAGAGACTGGTGAAGTGAGGAGAGACTCAACACTGTATGCGTCTACATGTTAAAGGTCTCTACTGCTTGAGGCAGATGGGGAGATGAATGCAGACCAAAGCCAGATGAGCATAAGGAGGAGATAAATGGCGGGACAATGACCAAAACCCTAGGCCCCCTCTACTTGGGCTAAGCTGAGCCTGCTTGCCATGCTGCATCGGATGTGTCTACACCAATGCATCGACAGAAGGTCATTATTGAAATGAAAATTATTATTGTAATTAAGGTAAAAAGAAAAAGGACAATTTCACTTATACAACCATGTATTGTAATGTAACTAGTATTTCAACACATGACAATAATAACATAAATAATAAGCTCTATGGTGGAGGAGCTATCCTAGAGAGAACAACTGTTGCATTGGCACAGATCAGGTTGAGATTCAACCAGCCATAGCTTTCATAGACTATTATGGACTTTGGCATATGGAGGGCAAGTCTAGAGGCAACTGAGGAGATAATGGCAATTGTGTCCTTTCCATATGTTTCAACTACCATAGGGACACATAGCCACCCTAGTTCAGTGCATTTAGGGTCGTTGGATTGGTACTTCATTAACCCAGTGGCCTCGGCAGCAGCTGTGGCCGACCCTCCCTAATTATAATTATTAATATTAATTCATACTTTTATCATCCAACATACTTCCTTGATATGTTCTTTTAATCAATAGAGTATCAGTAATGACACTGTACATTGTGAAGACATCAATACACCAAGTGTGTCTCACCTCTGTGAGGGTGCTTTTCCCAGCACCACTGTCCCCACACATGATCACTTTCCCATATGTGTGAACAGGAAAGTCTTCACAGCTGGTAGTGTACTTCTGAAGCATTGTTAATACTTCATAGCCCCCAGATAGCTTCAATGGTGTATTGCCTTTATGGTCCACAAGGTTAGCATCAATCCCTGGTGTCGATAGGAGGAGTCGTACACAGCCTCCATCACCTTCCACTGCAGCCCAATGTAATGCAGTACTGCCATTCTACAGAGATGAGACACTTTCACCATACATACAACTAATATGCTCCATTATCCAAATAATCATATCCTCTTAAACAGTACATCAAAAAGCCACTTCGATCAGACCTTTGCAAAGATTTATTTCCACATGTGCTACAATGGGTGTGAACACAGGTTGTTTCCAGACACAATACAACAAATACTACCAATGGTTGCCTTAGTTTCCTAAACATGCAGTACTCTGGACGGAATCTGCTAGTGGATTCTGTTCCCCACGAATGAAATCTGCTAGCTGATATTGCACCCCTTCCACAGAAATTGTCCGCCCCCCCCCCCCTCCCCGTTTTAGTATAGGTGATGCTCTGCCTTATCAAATACTAACATTGTCCCCTCTGCCCTTAAAAGTGGTACGTGGTGCCTTCTAAGCAGCTGCTAGCATTCAGCCGTCAGCATTTAGTGGTTTGATTACCAACTTTTTATGCGCATGTAGCTTTAGCATTAGTCTGCACGCAAGCTGATTTTAGCTCTGCATACCCTACCTACAAGTATACAACTTTAGGCTCTAGTGTTTGGCATGAATTATTTTTGTGCGGAAGCTTTCTGCCAAAAACTGAGCTGAGTACATTGTCAATTACTTTCCTGAGTGGCCTGAGGCTGAGCCTATAATCAAACTTTCCAATGACAAGGAAAATGATTGGGATGATGATCTGTTCCCTTCACTATAGTTTATGTTTTAACGTTGATCACCTTCCCTTTAGTTTATTTTTGTACATATCAGAGGGCAGACCTCTAAACAAAAATCAAAATTGCACACTCCATTTTTGAGCTGATGTATGGCAGGTACAGTAGTTATGATATTTCTATAAGAATATGTGCATCAATTTATAATCATTCTGGTACATACAGTGTATGATGTAACAATGGATGTGAATATAGAATTTCCACAACACTGTGACACAAGTGATATGCAATTTACTCAGCTAAAGGAACCTTTTGATGAGGACAACATTCAAGATGTTTTCAATTGAATGTGTTTTTTCAGAATCAAATCAGTATCAAGCACAATATCTCAGTCATCAGCACAGACATGTAATTTTGGGGAGGGTGTCTATCGATTAAACAATGCTGGAACAAGGAATAGAAAGTTTGCAGACCGAAGGTCCAGTCCTTTAAGGAAAGGTGGAGTTTAATTATTTTGTATTGAATACATGGGTCAGCTTCCGTGAAAATGAAAAGTGGCTATATAAAAAAAAAGTTATTAAAATGCTTCACATTTGAATCACGAAAACTCCATAACTGTTTAAGCCATCAATGACTCATTATGATAGCCACAGAGGACACACCCACAGATGAGTAACAAACAAATTGGATCACAGATGAGTGGTTGGAGTAGAAAGGTGTGCAGATGTGGGAGAGGAGGTTGGGATGGGGACGAGGCATGAGAGGTGGAAAGTGGATTGAATGATGCAATAGTGTTTTATAAAACAAGCTACTGTACTGTACACATATTTTGTTACCATGGTTACCACACAAGAATACAATGACTGGATTTATTAGCCAATCTTGCAGTGCAGTGGCGGATCCAGGGGGGGGGGGGTCTAAGGGGTCTAAAGACCCCCCCCTCGGCCCGACCAGTTATGAATAAATTAACTTACGAATAATTAATTACATGATTGACGAGTTGAAAAACGAAGCGTTTAGTCATAGATATTAGACTGGAATATCTATGGTTTAGTGAACGCGAGTGAACTGATTAGCGAGTTAGCATTCGACCCAAAGTGTGTGTGAGTGTGTGTGTGTGTGTGGGGGGGGGGGTCTAAAGCCACGGCCCTCCAAGCGTGTTTAATTAGTATTACTGCTGCGCGATGGAATGGTGCGAGCAAGAAGTAAGCGATCATAAGAAGATAGTTTACCTCAGGAAACAGGTAGAGCTTAATCAAGTAGGTATATAATACTATTAAAGGTAAAACGTGTGTGTCGTTTAGACCAGAATACGGTCACAATGGCTTTGCGTAGAGTTTTCTATTCGCTATCCTTATCCACGATCACGTTGACTCACGCAGGCTTCTACACGTGTATATTAAATTTTAATCAATTCGAATATTGCGCTTGCTAGCTATCAATATTGAATACACTTTCAAAGTGTGCTTATTTTCATGCTAAATTAACGCAAAAGTGAAAAAGCGGCTGGGGCTTTGCCCCAGCCCCCACTAGGGGAGCTAGCAGCGCTCCCCCAGACCCCCTAGCTGTTACGGGAGGGGGCACGCTCCCTCCAGTACCCACCCCCGCTAGTGAATATAGTTATTAGACCCCCCCTTCCAGAAATCCTGGATCCGCCGCTGCAGTGGGATGTACATGACACAACCCACATAAAGAAACCATACAGTACCACATCATTTGATAATGTCAGACTGACATGACATGAGATGGAGATAGTACCATGACATGGGGTGGAGATAGTACCATGACATGGGATGGAGATAGTACCATGACATGGGATGGAGATAGTACCATGACATGGGGTGGAGATAGTACCATGACATGGGATGGAGATAGTACCATGACATGGGACATGAGATAGTGCCACAACATGAGATGGAGATGCAGTCTGCCCTTGTTAAAAGTCCCTGGTTAAATGCACAGGGGCCTTTTCTTAATCCTATTCATAATTATCATAGTATCCTCTACTGACTCCCATATCACCCTCCCCTCATGCAAGTAGAACAAAGCTGAGCATAGCAAACAAAAAGAAGTTTAGTAAGGGTTGTGCCCAATAAGACAGTTTTATTTCAAATCTCAGAGAACGGTGATGTGAGTGTGTATGTACAGAGAACCAGCCATAAGGGAGCTCCACATGCAAGGAGCAAAGGGACAGGGTATAGAAATCACGTACATGCCTAAAGCAGTTAAATGGAATACAATGCATGTGCAGGTGCAGAGAACAAGTTTAGAATAGACCTTACTTGCAATGTACATGTGTGGGAGTGTGTCTAGACATGCTAAAGGATTTTCATTTGCACGGGTGCCTACAAGTGTACTGTACATGAGTGTACATGTACATGTATGTATGTGTTGTGCACAAGATTCCATTTCTGTAACAATGCAAGTGTACTGTATGTGTATGTGCTGTATGTGTGACAAATATATGGTGTACAGGCTGTGTACATAACAATGTGTGTGCACAGGTGTGTACATTCATGCACATGTACACTTCGTGAAAACAGTGTGAAAATGAGAACCCAATTGGTGTCACTGCAAATGGTACGAGCCTGTGTGTTTGCACGAGTGGTGTGTGTGTGTGTGTGTGTGTGAGAAATATGGTGTACAGGCTATTTACATAACAATCAAGTGTGTACATTCATGTACATGTACATGTAAGTGCTTTGTGAAAACAGGGACAGTGTGAGAAATAAGAACCCAAAGTCACTACAAGTGGTACTGTGTGTGTGCGCACATGTGTGTATTTGTGTTCATTCATGCACATGTACGCTTTGTAAAAACTCTGCAAGTGGTACAAGCCCAGTCTGTGTGTGTGTGTGCATGTGTGTGTGCACATGTCATGCACTTTGTAAAGATAGTGTGAGAAATAAGAACCCAAAGTCACTGCAAGTGGTACAAGTCCAGTCTGTGTGAGTGTGTGCATGTGTGTGTGTGTGTGTGTACAGGGATGTACATTCATGCATATCACCCTCCCCTTCTTTTTTTGAGAAAAGTCATGCAAGTAGAACAAAGCTGAGCATAGCAAACAAAAAGAAGTTTAGTAAGGGTTGTGCCCAATAAGACAGTTTTATTTCACATCTCAGAGAACGGCGATGTGAGTGTGTATGTACAGAGAACCAGCCATCATCTTACATGAGAATAAAGAACCCAAAGTCTCTGCAAGTTAATAAAGCCCAGTTAGTGTGTGTGTGTGTGTGTATGCATGTGTGTGTGTGCACAGGTATCATACACGTGTACGATTTGTGAAAACAATATGAATAAGAACCCAAAGTCATTGCAAGTGGTACAAGCCCAGTCTCTGTATGTGTGTGTGTGTGTGTGTGTGTGTGTGTGGCGTGGGTGTGTTTGTGTGTGCAAAGATACAGTAGGTAGGTGTGTGGCAGGTAACAATGCAAGTGCGTAGTGCATGTTCACGTGCTATGTGAGCTAAGTTATAGCATCCCTGCAGTGTACATGTATGTAGCTTAGTTTAAGACGGAGAATGGGCGGAACAAGGAAGTGATTAATATTCATGCGGAATGGGAGAAAGGAGTGCGTGGGCAAATCGAGCAGGAAATGTGCAGTAGCTTTGCACACCTGTATCTCCGAAACGAATAGAGTCTAAAACAACGAACAGAACAAATCAATAGCTGTAGGACCCCTCTACCTACAAACCGAATTTGAAGCGATTTGATTACTCCTGCCGAAAGTTATGACGGGTTCATACCCTGTGGGGTATCTGACATTGCAATACGGGCACGGAGCAAGTGAAAGACCCCCAAAGTATTTTACGGTAGAGAAATGGTGTAGTATGAAGTGTAGAAAATAGGAAGTTGATAGCATAAACCGTTATGGAGTTTTAGCGATTCAAACGTGAAGCATTTTTATAACTTTTTATATACATGTACATACTGTAGCCACTTTTCATTTTCTCGGAAACTGACCCTTATGCTGATTTAAAAATGCGTCAAACGCAGCCAAGTCCACCATTCCTATTTGAGCCACTCCACTGATGGAGAAGCTGGTGGAATGAACTGAGTCCATTCCACCAGCCTCTTCATCAACCCTCCACTACAGTCCATTCTACCAGCCTCTCCATCAGCCCTCCACTACAGTCCATTCCACCAGCCTCTCCATCATCCCTCCACTACAGTCCACTCCACCAGCCTCTCCATCAGCCAGCCCTCCACTACAGTCCATTCCACCAGCCTCTCCATCATCCTTCCACTACAGTCCATTCCACCAGCCTCTCCATCAGCCCTCCACTATAGTCCATTCCACCAGCCTCTCCATCATCCCTCCACTACAGTCCATTCCACCAGCCTCTCCATCAACCCCCCACTACAGTCCATTCCACCAGCCTCTCCATCAGCCCTCCACTACAGTCCATTCCACCAGCCTCTCCATCAGCCCTCCACTACAGTCCATTCTACCAGCCTCTTCATCATCCCCCCACTACAGTCCATTCCACCAGCCTCTCCATCAGCCCTCCACTACAGTCCATTCCACCAGCCTCTTCATCAGCCCTCCACTACAGTCCATTCCACCAGCCTCTTCATCATCCCTCCACTACAGTCCATTCCACCAGCCTCTCCATCAGCCCTCCACTACAGTCAATTCCACCAGCCTCTTCATCATCCCCCCACTACAGTCCATTCCACCAGCCTCTCCATCAGCCCTCCACTACAGTCCATTCCACCAGCCTCTCCATCAACCCTCCACTACAGTCCATTCCACCAGCCTCTCCATCAGCCCTCAACTACAGTCCATTCCACCAGCCTCTCCATCAGCCCTCCACTATAGTCCATTCCACCAGCCTCTCCATCAGCCCCCCACTACAGTCCATTCCACCAGCCTCTCCATCAGCCCTCCACTACAGTCCATTCCACCAGCCTCTCCATAAGCCCTCCACTACAGTCCATTCCACCAGCCGTTTTTTTCACCTGGGCAAAGTCTCAGCAAGTGGTACTGTGTGTACATGTGTGTGCACATGTGTATATTTGTGTTCATTCATGCACATGTACGCTTTGTAAAGACAGTGAGAGAAGTAAGAACCCAAAGTCACTGCAAGCGGTACAAGCCCAGTCTGTGTGTGTGTGCACATGTGTGTGTGTGTGTGTGTTTGTGACGAATATGGTGTACGGGCTATTTACATAACAATGCAAGTGTGTTCTTGCACATGTACATGCTTTGTGAATACAGTGTGAGAAATAAGAACCAATGTCACAGCAAGTGGTACAAGCCCAGTCTGTGTGAGTGTGTGTGTGTGTGTGCACAGGGATGTACATTCGTGCACATGTACGATTTGTAAAAACAATAGGAGAAATAAGAACCCATAGTCTCTGCAAGTTATTAAAGCCCAGTTAGTGTGTGTGTGTGTGTGTTGTGTATGCATGTGTGTGTGTGCACAGGTGTCATGCACGTGTACGATTTGTGAAAACAATATGAATAAGAACCCAAAGTCATTGCAGTGGTACAAGCCCAGTCTCTGTCTGTGTGTGTGTGTGTGTGGCGTGGGTGTGTTTGTGTGTGTAAAGATACAGTAGGTAGGTGTGTGGAAGGTAACAATGCAAGTGCGTAGTGCATGTTCACGTGCTATGTGAGCTAAGTTGTAGCATCCCTGCAGTGTAGCCGAGTGGGCGTGACAGGAACGAAGTTAAGCAAGCGAATGTGGGAAAGCTTTATAATACACTACTAGGTACCGAACGGTGATGCGAGTGACTAGGAAAAAAAATTCCTTATGCGCTCCGCGACGTGGGAGGTGGCGACAACCATCTGACAACCATTCATTTGGATCCGTTAAATCGGTACAATCGTCATACGAAGTGATAACTCATCTTCTTTGACCTGTATAGCCTCAGATAATAAAACAAAACAACAAAAAACAGACACTGAGTCTGAGTTTAAGGCAGAGAATGGGCGGAACAAGGAAGTGATTAATATTCATGCAGAATGGGAGAATGGAACTAGGGTTGCCTGGGCAAATCGAGCAGGAAATGTGCATTAGCTTTGCACACCTGTATCTCCAAAATGAATAGAGTCTAAATTAACGAACAGAACAAATCAATAGCTGTAGGACCCCTCTACCTACAAACCGAATTTGAAGCGATTTGATTACTCCTGCCGAAAGTTATGACGAGTTCATACGTTGTGGGGTATCAGACATTGCAATACAAGCACGGAGCAAGTGCAAGACCCCCAAAAGTAATTTACGGCAGAGAAATGGTGTAGTATGGAACTGTAGAAAATAGGAAGTTGATAGCATAAACCGTTACGGAGTTTTAGCGAATCAAACGTAAAGCATTTTTATAACTTTTTATATGTATACTGTAGCCACATTTAATTTTCTCGGAAACTGACCCATATGCTGATATAAAATTGCGTTAAAAGCAGCCAAGTCCACCATTCCTATTTGAGCCACTCCACTACAGTCCATTCTACCAGCCTCTTCATCAGCCCTCCGCTACAGTCCATTCCAACAGCACTCCTACTACTGTCCATTCCCCACTTAGGTAAGTTGCATGGTGTATATAAGTCTTTGGGTCACATTTAATTGCATTCAGGTTCTATTCCATAAGAGAAAGATGATTTGTATAGAAGGTTTGGTGCACCAGTGCACAATGCATATTATATTATAAAGATGCAATATTTAAATACAATTATGTAACGGTTATAGTGTGTAGCACATTTGCATGCATGTATCATTATTGTTAGCTCATCATGCCACAACTACAGTGTACCAGACATCACTATGATTTGCTGCAGCCTCTGGAAAGAACGCTTCCATGGTGATGTGTGCATTGGCAATCTCCTGACATGACGAGGCAGCAGAAGAAAACAAGATGGCTCTGTCCCTTTGCACTCAATACATGAGGCTGTTTCTTTGACATTTATATATGAACATAGATACTTCGCTACTATTGTTGCTATCGGTTGCTGGTTTTGGCACTCATGAGTTGTTATAAATGAACATAGATACATGCTCATAAACACAAAGATTATGAGTAGAGGGGACATATTCTACAATACTACAAATACAGGCTAGCGAATAGTGGCCCCCAGGACAGAATCCGCAGCAAATTCTGTCCAGCGGGACACTCCTAGAGGAAAGGGGGTGACAAATTCTGCTATGACACTGCCTTTCACACCTCTTGCCAAGCTAGTCCCCAAACCAAACAGTACATGTCATGTTCCCCCACTCCCTTTCTCTTCACTCACCAAACGCACACTCCTCCCCCTCCCCCATTCCACATCTCCTAGTAATTTGCAATAAACGCACACTAAACATGCATGTAACCATGGTTACCTGCACACATCACACCCAGATATGCATGTATAGTACACAAATAAATGTGAATTGGCAAGTACAAGGCACAACAGACCAAAAGAAACCATAGAAGAGTGTACACAAATCCTACAATGGTTGGTAATACAGACATCACATGTACATGACAACAATTCCGCTTTGCTGGTAAAAACCCAACCCCCCTCCTAGCCTTTTCTTGATCTAGTTCTCAGACCCATCATTATAAGAGAATACTCACAGTTCTCACCATCCCAGGTTCTCCTCCTCTCCAACCTCACCTCCATTCCCTCCTCACCCCCTCCTACCTTCCCCATGTCCTCCCCCTCTCTCCTCCCATCACACCCTCTACAGGTATGTCTCCCCCTCCTCCCCACGACATAATTAAGTCTACACCTCTGAGTACAGCCTCACATCAGGATTCAAGATGCCAAGGGTCATTGGGCTGGTACAACTTACCTTATTCTGATGATTAACATGTGCCCCAGCTGATAACAACATCTTCACAACCTCTGCACGGCCATTCCTACATGCCATCATCAGTGATGACCATCCATCCTGAAGAGATGAAGATATGATTATGGACATTCCAGAAACATCACATCACACAATTACACAGTAAGATAGCCACAGAGGACACACCCACAGATGAGTAACAAACAAATTGGATCAAAGATGAGTGGAAAGGTGTGCAGATGTGGGAGAAGAGGTTGGGCTGGGGATGAGGCATGAGAGGTGGAAAGTGGACTGAATGATGCAATAGTGTTTCATAAAACAAGCTACTGTACTGTTCACATTTTGTTACCATGGTTACCACACACCACTATTGAATTCAATGACTGGATTTATTAGACACCCCTCCCTCTTCTTATCTTGCAGTGGGATGTACATGAAACAACCCACAAAAAGAAAACATACAGTACCACATCATCTGATAATGTCAGACTGACATGACATGGGATGGAGATAGTACCATGACATGGGGTGGAGATAGTACCATGACATGGGGTGGAGATAGTACCATGACATGGGATGGAGATAGTACCATGACATGGGGTGGAGATAGTACCATGACATGGGATGGAGATAGTACCATGACATGGGGTGGAGATAGTACCATGACATGGGATGGAGATAGTACCATGACATGGGATGGAAATAGTACCATGACATGGGGTGGAGATAGTACCATGACATGGGATGTAGACAGTACCATTACATGGGACATGAGATAGTGCCAAAACATGAGATGGAGATACAATCTGCCCTTGTAATATGGGAGGGACATATTCTGTGAAGTGGAAAATACAGGCTAGCGAATAGTGGCCCCCAGGACAGAATCCGAAAGCAAATTCTGTCTTCTAGAAGAGAAGTAGGGGGGGGGGGGGGTGACAAATTCTGCTATGACACTGCCTTTCACACCTCTTGCCAAGCTAGTCCCCAGACCAAACAGTACATGTCAGGTTCCCCCACTGCTCCCTTTCTTCTCCACTCACCAAAACACACTCCTCCACTCTCCCACCCACTCCACCATTCCACATCTTCTCCTAGTAATTTACTACAAACACACACTAAAAACACATGCATGTAACCATAGTTACTACACACCACACCCCATGCGTTATATGCTACATGTACAGTACACAAATAAGTGAAGTGGCACATACAAGGCAATCAACCAAAAGAAACCGTACAATACTGTACCCATACCCAGTCTAACAATGGTCCTTGGAGCTGGTACTACAGACATCACATGTACATGTCAACAATCCCCATCTGCCCCTCCCCTCTATTTCATACCACTCTCTGTTTCACCTCCCATCATTCCCTCCTACCTTCCCTATATGTCCTCACACTCCTCCCCTCTCTCCTCCCATCTCACCCTCTATGTGTCCCCCTCCTCCCCAGGACATAATTAAGTCTACACCTTTGAGTACAGCCTCACATCAGGATACAAGTCACCAAGGGTCATTGGGCTGGGTTGGTATTACTTACCATATTCTGATCATTAATATGTGCCCCAGCTGATAACAACATCTTCACAACCTCTGCATGGCCATACCTACATGCCATCATCAGTGATGAATCTCCATACTGAAGAGATGAAGATATGATTACGGATATTCCAGAAACATCACATCACACAATGACTCATTATGATAGTCACAGAGGACACACCCACAGATGAGTAACCAAAAAATTGGATCACAAATGAGTGGTTGGGGTGGAAAGGTGTGCAGATGTGGGAGAAGAGGTTGGGCTGGGGAGGAGGCATGAGAGGTTGAAAGTGGATTGAATGAGTTATATAAAACAAGCTACACATATTTTGTTACCATGGTTACCACACACCACTATTGAATTCAATGACTGGATTTATTAGACACCCCTCCCACTTCTTATCTTGCAGTGGGATGTACATGACAAAACCCAAACATAAAGTACACACCACATCATCTGATAATGTCAGACTGACATGACATGGGATGGAGATAGTACCATGACATGGGATGGAGATAGTACCATGACATGGGATGGAGATAGTACCATGACATGGGATGGAGATAGTACCATGACATGGGATGGAGATAGTACCATGACATGGGATGGAGATAGTACCATGACATGGGATGAAGATAGTACCATTACATGGGATGGAGATAGTACCATGACATGGGGTGGAGATAGTACCATGACATGGGATGGAGATAGTACCATGACATGGGATGGAGATAGTACCATGACATGGGATGGAGATAGTACCATGACATGGGATGGAGATAGTACCATGACATGGGACATGAGAGAGTGCCACAACATGAGATGGAGATACAATCTGCCCTTGTATTATGGGAGGGACATATTCTGTGAAGTGGAAAATACAGGCTAGCGAATAGTGGCCCCCAGGACATAATCCGCAAGCAAATTCTGTCCAGCGGGACACTCCTAGAGGAGAAGGGGGGGGGGGGGGGGGGGGGGAGGGGGGGGGTGACAAATTCTGCTATGACAAGTGCCTTTCACACCTCTTGCCAAGCTATTCCCCAGACCAAACAGTACATGTCAGGTTCCCCCACTGCTCCCTTTCTTCTCCACTGACCAAAACACACTCCTCCACTCTCCCACCCACTCCACCATTCCACATCTTCTCCTAGTAATTTACAACAAACGCACACTAAAAACACATACATGTAACCATAGTTACAACACACCACACCCGATGCGTTACATGCTACATGTACAGTACACAAATAAGTGAAGTGGCACATACAAGGCAATCAACCAAAAGAAACCATACAATACTGTACCCATACTCAGTCTAACAATGGTCCTTGGAGCTGGTACTACAGACATCACATGTACATGTCAACAATCCCCATCTGCCCCTCCCCCTCTATTGCATACCACCCTCTGTTTCACCTCCCATCATTCCCTCCTCACCCCCTCCTACCTTCCCAATATGTCCTCTCACTCCTCCCCCTCTCTCCTCCCATCTCACCCTCTATGTGTCCCCCTCCTCCCCAGGACATAATTAAGTCTACACCTTTGAGTACAGCCTCACATCAGGATACAAGTCACCAAGGGTCATTGGGCTGGGCTGGTATTACTTACCTTATTCTTATCATTAATACATGTATGTGCCCCAGCTGATAACAACATCTTCACAATCTCTGCATGGCCATGCCAACATGCCATCATCAGTGATGACTCTCCATTCTGAAGAGATGAAGATATGATTATGGACATTCCAGAAACATCACATCACACAATGACTCATTATGATAGCCACAGAGGACACACCCACAGATGAGTAACAAACAAATTGGATCACAGATGAGTGGTTGGGGTGGAAAGGTGTACAAATGTGGGAGAAGAGGTTGGGATGGGGAGGAGGCATGAGAGGTGGAAAGTGGATTGAATGAGATTTATAAAACAAGCTACACATATTTTGCTACCATGGTTACCACACACCACTATTGAATTCAATGACTGGATTTATTAGACACCCCTCCCATTTCTTATCTTGCAGTGAAATGTACATGACACAACCCAACCATAAAGAAACCATACAGTACCACATCATCTGATAATGTCAGACTGACATGACATGGGATGGAGATAGTACCACAACATGGGATGGAGATAGTACCATGACATGGGATGGAGATAGTACCATGACATGGGATGGAGATAGTACCATGACATGGGATGGAGATAGTACCATGACATGGGATGGAGATAGTACCATGACATGGGGTGGAGATAGTACCATGACATGGGATGGAGATAGTACCATGACATGGGATGGAGATAGTACCATGACATGGGATGGAGATAGTACCATGACATGGGACATGAGATAGTGCCACAACATGAGATGGAGATACAATCTGCCCTTGTAATATGGGAGGGACATATTCTGTGAAGTGGAAATTACAGGCTAGCGAATAGTGGCCCCCAGGACAGAATCCGCAAGCAAATTCTGTCCAGCGGGACACTTCTAGAGGAGAAGGGGGGGGGGGGGGGGGGGGGGGGGGGGTTGACAAATTCTGCTATGACACTGCCTTTCACACCTCTTGCCAAGCTAGTCCCCAGACCAAACAGTACATGTCAGGTTCCCCCACTGCCCCCTTTCTTCTCCACTGACCAAAACACACTCCTCCACTCTCCCACCCACTCCACCATTCCACATCTTCTCCTAGTAATATACTACAAACGCACACTAAAAACACATGCATGTAACCATAGTTACAACACACCACACCCCATGCGTTACATGCTACATGTACAGTACACAAATAAGTGAAGTGGCACATACAAGGCAATCAACCAAAAGAAACCGTACAATACTGTACCCATACCCAGTCTAACAATGGTCCTTGGAGCTGGTACTACAGACATCACATGTACATGTCAACAATCCCCATCTGCCCCTCCCCCTCTATTGCATACCACCCTCTGTTTCACCTCCCATCACCCTCCTCACCCCCTCCTACCTTCCCTATATGTCCTCACTCTCCTCCCCCTCTCTCCTCCCATCTCACCCTCGATGTGTCCCCCTCCTCCCCAGGACATAATTTAAATAAAGTCTACACCTCTGAGTACCGCCTCACATCAGGATACAAGTCACCAAGGGTCATTGGGCTGGACTGGTATTACTTACCTCATACTGATCATTAATATGTGCCCCAGCAGATAACAACATCCTCACAACCTCTGCATGGCCATTCTCACATGCCCTCATCAGTTCAGATTTTCCATACTGAAGAGATGAAGATATGATTATGGACATTCCAGAAACATCACATCACACAATGACTCATTATGATAGCCACAGAGGACACACCCACAGATGAGCAAATTGGATCACACATGAGTGGTTGGAGTGGAAAGGTGTGCAGATGTGGGAGAAGAGGTTGGGCTGGGGAGAAAGCATGAGAGGTTGAAAGTGGATTGAATGAGATTTATAAAACAAGCTACACATATTTTGTTACCATGGTTACCACACACCACTATTGAATTCAATGACTGGATTTATTAGACACCCCTCCCACTTCTTATCTTGCAGTGGGATGTACATGACACAACCCACATAAAGAAACCATAAAGTACCACATCATCTGATAATGTCAGACTGACATGACATGGGATGGAAATAGTACCATGACATGGGGTGGAGATAGTACCATGACATGGGATGGAGATAGTACCATGACATGGGGTGGAGATAGTACCATGACATGGGATGGAGATAGTACCATCACATGGGATGGAGATAGTACCATGACATGAGTTGGAGATAGTACCATGACATGGGATGGAGATAGTACCAGGGACATGAGATAGTGCCACAACATGAGATGGAGATACAATCTGCCCTTGCATTATGGGAGGGACATATTCTGTGAGTGGAAAATACTGGCTAGCGAATAGTAGTCCCCAGGACAGAATCCGCAAGCAAATTCTGTCCAGTGGGACACTTCTAGAGGAGAAGGGGGGGGGGGGGGGTGTGTGTGACAAATTCTGCTATCACACTGCCTTTCACACCTCTTGCTAAGCTAGTTCCCAGACCAAACAGTACATGTCAGGTTCCCCCACTGCCCCCTTTCTTCTCCACTCACCAAAACACACTCCTCCACTCTCCCACCCACTCCACCATTCCACATCTTCTCCTAGTAATTTACTACAAACGCACACTAAAAACACATGCATGTAACCATAGTTACTACACACCACACCCCATGCGTTATATGCTACATGTACAGTACACAAATAAGTGAAGTGGCACATACAAGGCAATCAACCAAAAGAAACCATACAATACTGTACCCATACTCAGTCTAACAATGGTCCTTGGAGCTGGTACAACAGACATCACATGTACATGTCAATAATCTCCATCTGACCCTCCCCCTCTATTGCATACCACCCTCTGTTTCACCTCCCATCATTCCCTCCTCACCCCCTCCTACCTTCCCTATATGTCCTCACACTCCTCCCCCTCTCTCCTCCCATCTCACCCTCGATGTGTCCCCCTCCTCCCCAGGACATAATTAAGTCTACACCTCTGAGTACAACCTCACATCAGGATACAAGTCACCAAGGGTCATTGGGCTGGGTTGGTATTACTTACCTTTTTAATATGTGCCCCAGCTGATAACAACATCCTCACAACCTCTGCATGGCCATACCAACATGCCATCATCAGTGATGACTCTCCATTCTGAAGAGATGAAGATATGATTATGGACATTCCAGAAACATCACATCACACAATGACTCATTATGATAGCCACAGAGGACACACCCACAGATGAGTAACAAACAAATTGGATCACAGATGAGTGGTTGGGGTGGAAAGGTGTGCAGATGTGGGAGAAGAGGTTGGGATGGGGAGGAGGCATGAGAGGTGGAAAGTGGATTGAATGTATTTTATAAAACAAGCTACACATATTTTGCTACCATGGTTACCACACACCACTATAGAATTCAATGACTGGATTTATTAGACACCCCTCCCACTTCTTATCTTGCAGTGGGATGTACATGACACAACCCACATAAAGAAACCATACAGTACCACATAATCTGATAATTTCAGACTGACATGACATGGGATGGATATAGTACCCATGACATGGGATGGAGATAGTACCATGACATGGGATGGAGATAGTACCATGACATGGGATGGAGATAGTACCATGACATGGGGTGGAGATAGTACCATGACATGGGATGGAGATAGTACCATGACATGGGATGGAGATAGTACCATGACATGGGATAGAGATAGTACCATGACATGGGATGGAGATAGTACCATGACATGGGATGGAGATAGTACCATGACATGGGATGGAGATAGTACCATGACATGGGATGGAGATAGTACCATGACATGGGATGGATATAGTACCATGACATGGGATGGAGATAGTACCATGACATGGGATGGAGATAGTACCATGACATGGGATGGAGATAGTACCATGACATGGGATGGAGATAGTACCATGACATGGGGTGGAGATAGTACCATGACATGGGATGGAGATAGTACCATGACATGGGATGGAGATAGTACCATGACATGGGATGGAGATAGTACCATGACATGGGACATGAGATAGTGCCACAACATGAGATGGAGATACAATCTGCCCTTGTAATATGGGAGGGACATATTCTGTGAAGTGGAAATTACAGGCTAGCGAATAGTGGCCCCCAGGACAGAATCCGCAAGCAAATTCTGTCCAGCGGGACACTTCTAGAGGAGAAGGGGGGGGGGGGGGGGGGGGGGGGGGTTTGTGTGTGTGTGTGTGTGACAAATTCTGCTATGACACTGCCTTTCACACCTCTTGCCAAGCTAGTCCCCAGACCAAACAGTACATGTCAGGTTCCCCCACTGCCCCCTTTCTTCTCCACTGACCAAAACACACTCCTCCACTCTCCCACCCACTCCACCATTCCACATCTTTTCCTAGTAATTTACTACAAACACACACTAAAAACACATGCATGTAATCATAGTTACCACACACCACACCCGATGCGTTACATGCTACATGTACAGTACACAAATAAATGTGAAGTGGCACATACAAGGCAATCAACCAAAAGAAATCATACATTACTGTACCCATACCCAGTTTAACAATGGTCCTTGGAGCTGGTACTACAGACATCACATGTACATGTCAACAATCCCCATCGGCCCCTCCCCCTCTATTGCATACCACCCTCTGTTTCACCTCCCATCATTCCCTCCTCACCCCCTCCTACCTTCCCTATATGTCCTCCTCCCCCTCTCTCCTCCCATCACACCCTCTATGTGTCCCCCTTTTCCCTAGGACATAATTTAAATTAAGTCTACACCTCTGAGTACAGCCTCACATCAGGATACAAGTCACCAAGGGTCATTGGGCTGGGCTGGTATTACTTACCTTATTCTTATCATTAATACATGTATGTGCCCCAGCTGATAACAACATCTTCACAACTTCTGCATGGCCTGCCCTACATGCTATCATCAGTGATGACCATCCATACTGAAGAGATGAAGATATGATTATGGACATTTCAGAAACATCACATCACACAATGACTCATTATGATAGCCACTGAGGACACACCCACAGATGAGCAACAAACAAATTGGATCACACATGAGTGGTTGGAGTGGAACGGTGTGCCTATGTGGGAGAAGAGGTTGGGCTGGGGAGGAGGCATGAGAGGTGGAAAGTGGATTGAATGAGTTTTATAAAACAAGCTACACATATTTTGTTACCATGGTTACCACACACCACTATTGAATTCAATGACTGGGATTTATTAAACACCCCTCCCACTTCTTATCTTGCAGTGGGATGTACATGACACAACCCACATAAAGAAACCATACAGTACCACATCATCTGATAATGTCAGACTGACATGACATGGGATGGAGATAGTACCATGACATGGGATGGAGATAGTACCATGACATGGGATGGAGATAGTACCATGACATGGGATGGAGATAGTACCATGACATGGGGTGGAAATAGTACCATGACATGGGATGGAGATAGTACCATGACATGGGATGGAGATAGTACCATGACATGGGGTGGAAATAGTACCATGACATGGGATGGAGATAGTACCATGACATGGGGTGGAGATAGTACCATGATATGAGATGGAGATAGTACCATGACATGGGGTGGAGATAGTACCATGACATGGGATGGAGATAGTACCATGACATGGGATGGAGATAGTACCATGACATGGGGTGGAGATAGTACCATGACATGGGATGGAGATAGTACCCTGACATGGGATGGAGATAGTACCATGACATGGGATGGAGATAGTACCAGGGACATGAGATAGTGCCACAACATGAGATGGAGATACAATCTGCCCTTGTATTATGGGAGGGACATATTCTGTGAAGTGGAAAATACAGGCTAGCGAATAGTGGCCCCCAGGACAGAATCCGAAAGCAAATTCTGTCCAGTGGGACACTTCTAGAGGAGAAAAGGGGGGGGGGGGGTTTGTGTGTGTGTGTGTGACAAATTCTGCTATGACACTGCCTTTCACACCTCTTGCCAAGCTAGTTCCCAGACCAAACAGTACATGTCAGGTTCCCCCACTGCTCCCTTTCTTCTCCACTCACCAAAACACACTCCTCCACTCTCCCACCCACTCCACCATTCCACATCTTCTCCTAGTAATTTACAACAAACGCACACTAAAAACACATACATGTAACCATAGTTACTACACACCACACCCGATGCGTTACATGCTACATGTACAGTACACAAATAAATGTGAAGTGGCACATACAAGGCAATCAACCAAAAGAAACCGTACAATACTGTACCCATACCCAGTCTAAAAATGGTCCTTGGAGCTGGTACTACAGACATCACATGTACATGTCAACAATCCCCATCTTCCCCTCTCCCTCTATTGCATACCACCGTCTGTTTCACCTCCCATCACCCTCCTCACCCCCTCCTACCTTCCCTATATGTCCTCCTCCCCTCTCTCCTCCCATCTCACCCTCTATGTGTCCCCCTCCTCCCCAGGACATAATTAAGTCTACATCTCTGAGTACAACCTCACATCAGGATACAAGTCACCAAGGGTCATTGGGCTGGGCTGGTACTACTTACCTCATGCTGATCATTAACATGTGCCCCAGCTGATAACAACATCCTCACAACCTCTGCATGGCCATACCTACATGCCATCATCAGTAATGACTGTATATTCTGAAGAGATGAAGATATGATTATATGATTATGGACATTCCAGAAACATCACATCACACAATGACTCATTATGATAGCCACTGAGGACACACCCACAGATGAGTAACAAACAAATTGGATCACAGATGAGTGGTTGGGGTGGAAAGGTGTGCAGATGTGGGAGAAGAGGTTGGGCTGGGGAGGAGGCATGAGAGGTGGAAAGTGGATTGAATGAGTTTTATAAAACAAGCTACACATATTTTGTTACCATGGTTACCACACACCACTATTGAATTTAATGACTGGATTTATTGGACACCCTTCCCATTTCTTATCTTGAAGTGGGATGTAGATGACCCAACCCACATAAAGAAACCATCGAGTACCACATCATCTGATAATGACAGACATGGGATGGAGATAATACCACAACATGGGATGGAGATAGTACCATGACATGGCATGGAGATAGTACCATGACATGGGATGGAGATAGTACCATGACATGGGATGGAGATAGTACCATGACATGGGATGGAGATAGTACCATGACATGGGACCGACGGAGATAGTACCATGACAAGGGATCAAACTCACCTCATCTGTGGCATCAACATGTACTCCAGATTGTAGTAGTTTCCTAACTGTCTCAGTATCCCCTCTGAATGACGCTAATACAAATGTAAGCTGATAGATGTACACAGTCATCAAACATGGACATATGAAGGAAATAACCTGCTCCATTACGAGAGGTCGTCACTTTAGCAAAGAAAATTGTGGTACAAGATCTGAGCTTAGGCATCACAAAATGATGAGATTGAAATCACCAATGAGTAACGTCTGTATGTGCGAATATTAAAAGCTACTTTGCCGCGGTAGCTTACTGATGGAGAAAACTACATTAACAAAAGGATAGTTTTAGAGTAGCAAGATGAATTGTTTCTCGTTAGAGAGCCGCACCTTTGGAAGGAGTCAACTTCGCTAGATTCACGGCGAATCATGAACCCATAATTTTAAAGACCCTGATCTAGGCTGAAACCGTTCGCCTTCTAAACCCTGATGAAAAGTAAGGCTGACACGTCTCGGGTACTCATCTGTGGGTGTGTCCTCTGTGACCCGCTGCCATGAGCATATGGCTGTGATACTAATAGATGAGCATACAAACATAGGGAGCATGTGCACGCAATATGCACTGTTATAGGATCTAGTAGTTCGTGCAACATATCACCACAATTACCTCTTCATAACTCATTTTCGCGATATAGCTGTATCCTGCACTTGCCGTTAATAGCTATTAAAACGCGAAGCGAAATTAATTATTTCATTCTGTCAATCACTTTATTTGTATCGCTTTGTGTTTTTGGAATAAATCTTCGCATCGTATTGCATATTGTGCAGAACAAGATGAGAAGAGAGTGGTACTGGTGGGCTAAAACCAGGGAGATGAGAAAGGTGAATATTTCCTAAACACTTTATTTTTCCTTCGTGCAGGTCCAGGAAGAGATATCAATAGGTATTGAACACTGATTGTAGTATTCTTGGGTCAGGAAATTGCTAAATAATGATAAATGGTCAATTAATGAGTACAAAATAAGCAAGAGAACACCTAATGACATGTAATGCATTTCCTTGAATTTCATTGTAAAAAGAATCATATAGAGATACTGATCTGTCATGTATGTCAATCACCTGCAGCTGGGTGGGATGGGGGGGGGGGGGGGGGGGGGGGTAGATGGGAGGGGGGGGGGGGGAATAACAACTTTGCTCCATAAATTTACCATTTCTGTTTATTACCGCAAGAAACCAGTGTTGAGGAATATTGCATGGCAATATTATGTACTTGAAATAAAACATTCCTTTTTCCTAACAATTGAAATGCAAGATAAATTTTAATCCTGTAGTTCTTTACTCAATACCTTGAACACTGACTTCTTCACTGTGTAGCTATTTGTAGCAACCATGTTGAAAACAAATGAATTCATACACTTCACTTCCTTACCATCAAAAATATAAAATCATAAATGCTTATGTGCAACGTTCTATACGAAAATGGGTCTTGTGGATTTTGTTTTATAACATAAACTTTAAAACGATATATCTTCCGAAATATTAACGCTATCGGGTTCCGATTTTTAACGCAACATACCACACCAATACTGTATGTAAGAATCCATTTTGGTGTCTTACACATGCGGGGTACCGACGTTACAAGGTCCGATACCTGTTCTGTTCGTTATTTTTTGCTTTTATCCGTTATAGAGATACAAGTGTGCAAAGTAATTGCATATTTCCCGGGCGTTACGCGCCATTAACGTATTACGACTGGCTTCGAGGATCCTCTTAATACGTTAATGGCGCGTAACGCCCGGGAAATATGCAATTACTTTGCACACTTGTATCTCTATAACGGATAAAGCAAAAATAACGAACAGATCAAATCAATAGCGGTAGGACCCTTCTACATAGGTACCTATATTGAACCGATTTGGACACTCCTACCCGAAGATGTGGCCGTTTTGAACCCTACGGGGTATCGGACCTTGTAACGTCGGTACCCCGCATGTGTAAGACACCAAAATGGATTCTTACATACAGTAATGGCGTGGTATGTTGCGTTAAAAATAGGAACCCGATAGCGTTAATATTTCGGAAGATATATCGATTTAAATTGTATGTTATAAAATAAAATCCACAAGACCCATTTTCGTATAGAACGTTCCATGTAATGAAACTAGAAACATACTTCTGAATGTTCCTCTTCAAGCAAATGCAGATAATAATTTATTATCTGTACTGAAGTGCACTGAAATGATCTTCACAATTACACTTACATTATCACCTATGCAAGCTCCTTTTATTAGATCTGTAAATTCATGTGCTGTAATCCAAAATGATCCCTTGTGACCTGTCATTAAAATGGCTATAGAAGATGAAGGAATTCTAGGTAAGCCATATGCATTGGACTAGAAATGACATCATGAGACCACATAGTGATGTGTAGAGTATATCATTGATCATCCGGATGTAACATTGCACTTATAGCAGCTAACCGAATAATTGTCTGATTCATGTGTTGGCATAATCCGTTTGACTGTGGAAGGTAAGCAGAAGTGATTCGATGATCCATTTCAAAGCTGTTGCAAAGACAATCTACAATCTAGGAATGGAATGAAATGCAAACAATGAACAATACAAACCATCATGTCACACGCTAGCCTCGTCCCCAGGCCCTATTTTTATATTAAAGTTAGCGGGGACCAAAAATAGGGCCTGGTAGCGATTGGCAAGGTCTTGGTGCGCATGCGCTAGCCATTCTCCAGAATCTGGAGAATTGTGCACTGTCGTAATTTGGTTTGCTCATTTCCGTATCTTACTAGTCTGATCGACGAGTGATGGCGTATTCAGCTGAGTTCCGTGAAGCAGTAGCTTATTCTCTAAGGTGTATTCACCAGGAAAGCCTAGTACTCAAGGCCAAGCAGGAGGAAGCTCTTTTCCATCTGTACAATGGTCGGGATGTGTTCGCTTGGTTTCCTACTGGGTACGGGAAGTACCAACTCTTACCGTTCATGTTCGACTTCAAACTGAAGCGCACCACTGCTCCACAAGATCAACGTAGCTCAGTCCTAGTGATTTCTCCACTAGTTTCCCTGATGGTCGACCAAGTCTCTGGTCTACAGAAGAGAGGTGTTAATGCTGCAATACTCTTTGGAAACAAGGGTAAGTATTCCTATGTTTAGAAAACCAGATCTAGATGCCAATGTGTCATTGAGGTTTTCTTCTTGTTTGTGCAGATGTGGACAAGGAACTAATTGCCAGTGAGAGACAAGTGTCTCTTGGTCATTTTCAGCTCCTGTACAGTGCTCCTGAGGCCATTCTTGGTACAGACACCTTGTGGAGACAATTTCTTGTCTGTCCTCTGTCAGTTAGCATTGTGGCAGTAGCTGTTGATGAAGCACACTGTGTCTTCAAGTGGTAAGTAGCTTGAGTAAAAATAAAAAATAATTCAATGTTTCCACTATACAGGAGCAAAGACTTTCGCCCTTCATTTGGTGCACTGAAAGACCTAAGGGCTTTTATGCCACCTGGTGTTCCAATGCTTGCAACTACTGCTACAGTAACTGTGAGAATGAGGGAGTACATAATTGAAAAGCTAAACATGGGAGGTTGTTTCATTGTATCTGAGTCTCCTAACAATCCAAACATTTGTTACGAGGTGACTCGAAAGAAAACCATTGAGGAGGACTTTGAATGTATCATCAGGGATGTAGCTGCAAATAAGGTCAAAGCCCAGAGGGTTGTGGTGTACTGCCAATCTCTGGATATGTGTGCATCTCTGTATGCTCACTTTCTCCATGTTCTACAAGATGCTAGCTACTATCCTTCAGATGCTGAACACATCAGTGACAACCGTTTATTTGCCATGTTCCACTCCTGTACTGATGAACACAACAAGAGGGTGGTTATGTCCAGTCTAAGAGAGAGTGATAGTGTCTTACGAGTAGTATTTGCAACGATGGCACTTGGTATGGGGGTTGACTTCAAGAGCTTGGACTACATTATCTACTATGGTGCTTCGCGTTCTTTTGAGGACTACATGCAGGAGAGTGGCAGAGATCACCAACAGTCTGTGTCCAGAATTTATTGGAAACCGAGTGAAGCTCCTGTGTATGCAGACCACGGTGTCCATCGTTACAAGGAATTGAAGGACGTCAGAGACTATCTAGAGAATACTGAGCATTGTCGCAGGTTTATGTTGCTGAAGTACTTTGACCCAGCTGTCGCCATGACATTAGGATCCCGTGACAGTACACTTTGCTGTGATTATTGCCGATCCAAACTTCAGTGAAGATCCATATCCTCTCTTACACAATCACCCCTACACTTCCCATCCTAAACTCTTATTGTTGCACTGCAAACCCACACTTCCTTCTTACACTGCACATACAAAATTCACCTCATACACAACTGTTACTCCCACATCAGCGTGGGGTTTGAAACACGTGAGTGCATACAATGTATGTTGTGCATATATAAAGGTATGTATATGGCCATTAGTAGTCCTCCATCTCATTGATCTCATCCACTACTATTGCACTATCTTCCTCATCCTCATCATCATCATCATCATCACTACCTGCAGAAGTATCACTGATTTTGCTGTGCTGCTTTGCTTTCTTCTGTATCCAGATGATCATTTTTTCTCTATCCAATCTATTTAGGGGATTTGGTGAGAAGTTGGGGAACTTTGAGTGGTATCTCTCATCAATCACCTCCAGTATTCTGGCCTGCAGTACAACTTCAGCAACAATCTGTACATCTTTCACATCTGACCTCCTGCTGTGAGCAGTTGCTTCTGGATGGATGCCTGTTTGTCTCTCAAAGCCAAGAGCAAGCCTCTCAAGGGAGGACACTGCTCTTGCAGCACGAGTACTAGCAAACTTGGTAAAGTTAGCTCCCATGTTCCCTATTATTTCTTTGTACAGCTTGTTTACATGTTCATTGTGGAGATCACAAGCAATGTTTCGACCTTTGCCACCATGGGTATTCACAAACCTTCCCCAGGTCAGCTGGTGCACAAGGTATGGCTGGAGAGTAACAAGTTGGAATTGTAGTCTTAGAGCCTCAAGTGCATATTTCGTCTTCCTCTCTGCATGGAAGTGGAGCATACACAACTTCCAACACCTGATGACACGTTCTCCATCTCCTTCCTTGCAAGCGTCGGTGAAGAGATGGACTATAGCTGCAAAGTGGCAGAGGACCTGTGCATAGCTGTGTACTTGATCACCAGTGTCTGGTACACTCTCATTGAGAAAAGCCTCTGGAATCACTGTAAACCTTCTAGCCACCTTCACGGTCAGGTCATTCAACAAAGACATGTTTACGATTATATCCTTTATGTCCCCCTCAGGTCCTCCTATGTTTAGCTCTCTACATGCAGCTGCCACTGTGTGTCCCTTGAACACAGTGAGTAATGCATCCTGGCAAGCGTGCATGTCATCCTTTGGTTTCTTAGCTTTGGACAACCGTCCAAGTCTTGTAAAGAGTTGGGTGAGTGATCCATGGTCTCGTGGACTGATCTTCACAAGCTTTTGCCAAATCAACTGCAGAAAATCAAAGGTACATGTACATGTAATATACTAATAGTCACACTGAATTATCATGTGTATGTAATGTGTTACATGTACTTACCATCATGAAGTTCATGACACAGTGCCAGTCCTCTACACATGGCTCCAGCTGCTCAAGTCGACCCTCTCGTGTGTTGGAGCACATCACATGACGCTTGGCACCCTGCATGTTCTCGTTCACAAGTGACATGGTCGCCCCCTGTAAGAGCTACATGGCTGTACGATGCTCCTAAGTATGAGGCTATCTCTCTCATTATGTGCACCATGTCACTGCTCTTGGTCTCATTCTTGTGCAGCACATCCAACACAAGGACGTCAGACTTGACTGCCATCTTGTCACTGTAGGTGTGTGGAATGTGAGGGACAACAAACTTCTTCAGCTGACGCAGGTCCTTCACGTAATCGCACAGTATTCTAGCAACAAGCACCTCCATGTCACTCAGAATAACCTTCATATCCTCTCGAGATGGCAGAAAGCAGTCTAAATGATGTGACATGAGGCTAAGTGGGGAGAACTCAGGCAGAGGAGCCGGAGGTGAGATGCAGGCCTTTATTGCAAGTAGGCTGAACATGTGTCTAAGTTCCCCGTGATGGTCACTCCTGATGTCTCTTACATTGCACTGCTTGTCCACATTGTCACCTACAAACTTTACAAAAGCCCCTCCTCTTAGCCATTCATCCATCACTTTAGTATGTTGTTGGCTTATTTCATTTACTCGCTTGAGAATGGCATCGTAGGTAAGAGTAACATTCATGTGATTCAGCTGTGTCCAAGTCTGTAAAAAAGTAAGCTGTTATTTACATATTTCCTTTCCATGCCACACACAAACACATACACTTGCACACACCTTCTTGTGAATGTTAATTATTTGAAAAGAGAACACTGGATACATACGACTGCACCCCACACATAACTCTGTTGCGCTCCTTCAAGAGAATGGCCACTGCTGTGCACAAGCCTGGGTACTGTGCATCCCCTTTCTTGTGCTTGTTCCTGCTGGCTGAACGTTGTGTCACTACACAGTTATTCACAATGCTGAAAAGAGTTGGCGCCTTGGTGCTAATCTCTGAAATAGCTTGAGTCCATGTGAATTTCTCAGCCTGCTCGAGGGACATATTGCGGAACAGTGATACTGGCTGTGCGCTCTTTTTGCACAACAAGGAGCACTCATCATTAACCATTCGGGATACTTTGGACACAGCCTCCTGTCTGAGATGAGGATTGGCAAAAAAAGCTCTGCAAATCGACTTCATGTTGCCACCAGCCAATGCCTTGACAATCTTTTCATATTGAGGACTGACAACTGTGATCACATCAGCACCATTTCGAGGTGAGTACACAGAAATCTGTATACATTGTGCACAATAAGTATTAAGAACATTATAGTTAATAAAATATTTACCTTAACTGATGTAGGAGCAGCCATAGCATCTTCAGTTGTGTTATCACATGGTTTCAACACAATTAAGCTTGCTTCCGTAACTATGGTGCATGTAAGTTTGGTTGATGAATTTATGTATACAGCTTACCTTCAGCGGAATTCTGAGATACATTTGGGGCACCAATCACATGTAGCTCTTGGTCTCCTGGGCCATCTGTAGTACCTGGTACCTGATCATTGATACTGTCACTCAGTGGCTCAGTGCAATTATCAGTCTGTGCTGTGTAAGCATATATAAATCAAGTGTGATACATTATGTTTTATATTTCCCTTACAGTTATGGCAATCAGGATAAGTAAGTCTTCTTCCAGGGCGCTCAGGAGTCAGACGCTTGGCCACAGGTCTACACTGGCTAGTGTGAGGAGATGCCTCAGGGCCACTGGTGTCCTTGGTTCTTTTTCGTGTGATCTGGGCTTGTGAACCCATGGTATCACTAGTGCCAGAGCCAGAGGGTGAGGCTTTATTCTTCGCATAACTAGCCTTGGCTGTTCTTATAAATGACTCTGCTGACAAAAGTTTCCTATTGCAGATCCCGCAGATGAACTTAGTCAAACCATCATCTGGAGCCACTGGGTCATCAGCAACCTTGCTGAGCCTTTCTGCAAGACCTGAATTCAAAGATTTTGTAGAAAAGAGTGCTACGAAATGTGTGGGAGGCACAACACTGCCACAAATCCTGCAGGACCTTGACTCTTTCCTTGTCTCCATTTCTTAGCATTGATTTTGTTATATTTCGAAATGGAGCGCCACGGGCGACGCATACACGACGGTCTGGAACGAGGTAAAGCTTACGCGGAGAACCGAATTAATATACGGAAAGGATTACAAACCAAATTACAACAGTGCACGATTCTCCAGATTCTGGAGAATGGTTAGCGCATGCGCACCAAGACCTTGCCAATCGCTACCAGGCCCTATTTTTTGTCCCCGCTAACTTTAATATAAAAATAGGGCCTGGGGACGCGGCTAGTGACACGCTAAATATCTCATATCTTGCTATAGGATGTATTGTGTATTATAAATGGTGTCTATGTGTAAGCAAACCACCACACATTGGTTGTTATGGGTTACTGTGTCACTTGTTAGATTATGATCAAGGTGTATGGACAGCCTTTGTGGCTAGATGGCACACACACCCACCACCACTGTCTCTCTTCCAAGCACACGTAAAATTTTGCACAAAGGTACCTTATTCACAAATTCTATTCCCTGATCTGTAACAATATCTCCTGCACCAAACCTACAGTATAAGGAATATAAGAACGTTGCAACAGTGATAGCATTTTTGTTGGGCAAAGCAGCTGCTTCAGGCCACTTTGAGAAGTAATCTGTAGCAACGATGATATAGCAATTTCCCCGAGGTGTCAACGTGAGGGGACCTATGATATCAACTCCCCACATTTCCCATAAACCTGTCACAGGTACAGGCTGTAGATCTAGGGTTGGGCATTTCACAGATAGATTCATCCTTTGGCAGGATTCGCATTCAGATATCTGATAGAAGAAATGACTGTTCAGAAGTATAAATGCGCGAGGACAGAATCGCGTACCCATTTACGGATGTCCAAGTGCATGCATACTTGGCCAATAGTACTGCTTCATTCTGCCATCGGTGCGATCTCTACCCTGATGCCCACCACTCGACGACGCATGACACTCAGTAAAAGCCCGTCTTCTGTCTATGTCTCCGAAAAGGACAATCCGTTTACTTTCTTGTTTTATGTAATACATTGTACTTGTATCTCCGTCAACCTGGAAGTCTTTAGAACGCTTCCGAATTATACGTCTAACGTCACCCGTAGCCCCCAAGGGGTAGCTGCCTTCTGCAAGGTAGACTTTGACCTGCGACAGGGTTTCATCACAAACACTTTGCCGACAACTCTCCATTTCACACGGCTGTCAAATCGAGCTAGTTTCTGATGCACGTGGACGAGCGTATAATAAATTCGGACAGAAATTTCGGTCCGGGGGGGACTCAATTCCTTAGGGAAGTGGGTCCGGTTTAATTGATTTTGTGCATCCAGGGATTTCGGTCCGGGGGGGGGGGGGGGGGGGGGGGACCGAGTTCCCTAGGGAAGTGGGTCCTCCGGACCGAAAATTCGGGGGGACCGAGTTCCCTGTGACACCGGATCACTTTTAGTTGCAATAATTGATCCAGCCGGATCACTTTTGGCTGCAAAAAGTGATCCGGCCGGATCACTTTTGGCTGCAAAAAGTGATCCGCCTCTGCAAAAAGTGATCCGGGTTCAACTTCTCGTCGATACAAGTTTGTTTTGATATTTATATACAAATCTTAGCAATATGCTGATCGGCCGGGCTCCATTTCACCAGTTGTAGGGACAAATCCATTGCGTATCGATCCTTTTTCTGCCAATACATGAACATAAGACAGCTCGATCCATGTACATTTAGTGCATGCGTGGCCCGATGCTGCCAAAACTGATCCAGACCGCAGCAGGGCTCATCACATAAACCATATAAGTTCATCCCTGCATAGTACACAGAATCAGATGCATATAGAAAACATATATGGTTTGCGTATTTCCTACAGGTAATATATTTGGGGAGGCCAGGAAGGATGTTGGGGTCTGATCTCTATATGAGAAGTGATGTCTTTGTTCAAAATATTACCATGCACTATAAATGTCTGCTGCTATTTTTATACTGCTGATTATGTGTAGGCAGAAGTATGGGGATGGAGTGGGAGGGCTAACAGTTTTTAGCAGGCTTTTAGGATTCTGATATCTTTGTGAGAAATGACAATGACAAGAGTAACTAATTCATAATTTATTTGATGAGCATGACAGTTGGATATATTATACTTCTTCACAAGATAGGTGGAGTCTTGCCCAGGGTACAGATCACACCCAGACAACACAACTAACTAGCAGCTAGAGATGTTTAACCCATTCCTGCCCAGGGTACTGGCCACACCCAGGCAACACAAGTAGATAGATTTAACCCAATCTTGCCCAGGGTACAGACCACATCCAGACAACACAACTAACCAGCAGCTAGAGATATTTAACCCATTCTTGCCCTGGGTACAGACCAACCCTGTTAATCAGCATCAGCTAAAGTGATTCTTCCTAATGTGCACCCCAGCAAAAAGAGCTGGGAGTAGGTGGCGCGCGCGCGTGGTGTGTGTCATTGCGCATATCGGGATGAGGTATCCAGATGTAGGAACGGACCGTTAACGTACGCAGTCGTAGAAAATAGGTAGATACACGCCGAGCGCACGTTCACGCCGATGAAAGAAAATTCAAATGTATTGAACCAAGGGCACATTACCAGCAACGACACGCTCCTCCCACTCACACGGCACATAAGGGCGCGCCCACCATTTAATGTTATTAAACATCTATTGACTTCTAAATAATATTATTACGTAATAGCAAAAGTAACTAATTTTGTTGTTGATTCTCCTGCTCGCAAAATGAAAGCGAAAAATAAAAGAATGCATTATTTATATTTTTAAAATTAATCCAACTGCGTTAATGTTTAAAAACAATCAAATACTTTACATGCGTTTTCAATGTACAGACGTGTATGGATGTCCGAAATTGCTGGACATGAGGCAACAAATGGTCTGAGAGGAGGCTTCGTAGCTTGTGGCTTGCGCAGACGACAAGCTGAGCACACTGCTCAACAACACTCTTTGGAAGGAAGGAGTATGTATACTATGTGCTACCGACATGCAGTAGGCATGCGTTACGTACCCGTGCATACGTCTTCTTATCACCAGCATGCAAAACGTCGTTATATTGTGGATTTGCTTTAAGATGTCCCAAAACTCCTCCACGAACGCCACTCGATGATATCCCTTCATCAATTTATTGATGATGTAAGACAAAACTTAAACTTACATGTACAAACGCTATACAATGGCATGCTAGCTTCTATAGGCCCTTTTCGTCACTCGGATATATCCGTAAAAGCTGTGAATCAACATGGCGGACGTGTATTAATTTATATTGTGTGACACTGACGTATGTTAGATTACGGAGCGGTCACATGACACATGAAAAGGGCCTATACGTGGTAAATTAAGTAGGCATGAGATTCCAAAAAATCTATCGAATCACAACGCTGTCGATTCGTGAGAATCCGAACCGATCCTGTTCGACGCCTTCAGTTGCACGTAGCTGTTGATGGCCCTATCTCGTTTTCTAACCCAGCGCTTCGACGCCCATCGCAACAGTAGCCAAGGGGTGGTTGCTCCCATGACAAGTGTAAAGCCCATCAGAAATTCCTCTATGAACAGGTTGATGCTATCTTCTTCACCCCGCAACAGGTAATGTACACCGAATGAATACAGGAGAAAGCCAATAGCGCCGTACTCCATCGCTGCCAATGCGGCGCAGGACACGAGGCGGTGGAGGGGGGTCTCGATGCCGTCCACCACTAACAACATGAGGAATGTCAAAAAGGCAAATCCATTCGAAGAAAGGAACAGAATTCCTGCTACCTCTGCAATAGCCTTTGGGAAATCCAAACTCAGGGAGTAACATATATCGACTGCTATTGGCTCATCGTCGCTGATATTAACGAGAGTATATCTGCCGTCCGTATCGAGTATGTAGCAGTCCGAATTTTTGCTTTCATAAATGGACGCGGTGATCTGTTCCACGATAAACTGGTCCCAGAAAACTACCAAAGCCAGCGACGCCACACTGGCCACGTACCAGCTGAGCAGTGTCATGGCCCATTTGCTGCTCAGGATGTGCTCCGTGGTGATCACGTGACCAGGACTGGTGCTGTGCACGATTTCATATTCTACATAGGGAGTAGACAGCTCTGTGCTTCTGGTCTTCTCCGTGCTTGTAGAGGAGGATTGATCCGTACTCAGGCTCTTATCTTTTAACTCTTCTCCGGTTTTTTTGGATACCGTTGGCGGGTTTAGGCTTTGAATCGCTTCTCTGTGGTGCAGCATGTTGAAGAACGTTTCGAGCATGTAGGCGATAACCTTTCGATCAGCCTCTTTCAGTTTCGCGATGGCCTTCCATTCCTTTTTCCACGAGACTAGCCGTATTATCGTCAAAAGTATGGTCACGAAGTAGGTGCTCCCGACGATGATGCAGATGGGCACGAGGAAGAGAGCTTCATAACTGCTCTTCTGCCATTGAAGGTAAGGTTCTTTCGACGACATCTAAACAATATATCAATGGAACGGATAACAATGCTATATATTCAATTAAAACCACACTAAACATTAGCGTTTACTAATGTCTACTTTTCCCATGCCCTCTACACTGTATGAATGTGATTACATGTTGCTAATAGACGATTCGTCGGCACGATACGCGCGTGGTTGTGCACTCTCAGGAGCTCATGCAGTGAATTGGACGCCTCGGAACATATCCCCACTCACGTGCTCGTAACGTAATGGTTATAGTATATGCCATTTTATGCGTCGTGACATGTTTTCAAGTGCAGTAACTCAAGGCTTCTTCGTGCGCGAAAGTTCTTACAAAAGACTCCGTTTCTCACGTACCTGTTAATTGCAGACGTGCTTCGCTCTAGCCCGCTTTGAATTTTCTTTACGCCTACACTCGCGACTTTTATAGTACCTTCCACTTGGTGCCGAGGAACTGTGGCTGTTTGGGACTATATACGGTGTAGAAGACCGTTTACCGCTAGTTGCTAGCGTATAATACCGACGCACTGAACCACCACAGGACTGTATAACACCCCTTGAATATACCACACTACAGCAGTATACACCAAAGGACACACCGAACATGGATTGAACAGGGTTTTTATACATACCGGTGTCACGGTACACTATTTTATCTGCCCGGATAATTAGCGCAAGGATTTAATATCCGGCCGGATATTATATCCTAGTACAATTTATCCTACCCTGGTATAAACTAAACGTACATTAGTCTCGTACCCAGACCCACCATGACGTAAGCGTTTATCGCTTACAGTCGTATAGTGTAGCGATAAACGTTTACGTCATGGTGGGTCTGGGTACGAGACTATACGTACGTGCGTTTAAGTATTGTATCCTACCCTAGGAGAAACTTTCTTTATAAGTTAGAAACTATTATCGCAAAGGTACATAAATGTGTAATGTACGGGTGTCCACGAAAGTACGCAATCGGGAATAACTTTCGATAGTAGTATGAATAACTAACAACTTGGCAAATGTGTTTAAATGATGTTATTAAGGATTGCGTAATTAACTTTAATAAACACAACAAATTAACACTTTAAAAGTGAAACCATGTTTAGACACCCGTTTCAAAGCCAAAAACAAAATGATCATATTTCTTTCAATTGAAAGTGCCTATTTCACCTCGCTTACGCATGCGCATAGTTACACTTCATTGCATACGCAGGTCCAGTTCCAAGTGACGCAAGGTATTGACGTACCGTATTAGCTCCACCCCCATCAACTTGCACGTTATCACGTGCCACTTAGCCCCACCCCACATTCGTCCCTCGATTTGCTTAATTCTTAATAGTTTTTTTTAGCGAATAGCCTTATAATGATCTCATATTTACTAGTAAATAGCCGTCTCGCTTTTAGAAATGAACTAGCCGTATTACTACCTCTTCGTAAAAGAAAACATACACCCGACCGTAGGTCATTCATACGGGCGGTGCACACCAATTAGCGTTCTTGCTACGTGTTGTGGATGAGATCGAGATTCGCCTTACGTAGTACAAAATCACACTGGAGGATGTCTTCGATGCTAATGGTTGGTGAGTTAAAGGCACGAACGACTGGGTGTGTACGTACGGGTACACGCACACATGGTGCAGTCCATGCATCAAGCAAACTATAGATCCTTCCAGCTAGCTCTACATTAATAGCTAACTGGTATATGCCCGTAATACGCGTGTATACTGCCTATAGCTCCTACTAATATTGAAGCCTAAGGCTCTTAGTGTGCTGTTTAGTTACCAATGTATGTGTGAAAAAAGTGACGAACTATTCGAGCATTATTTTCAGCAGTATTCAATGTCATAGGAACTGTCGATATGGCTCTCAACTGGTATGTATGTGTATTTGTGTGTCATGGTGACTTGTGTTCAAATCTGTGGTGTGTGCTAAGTCTAATCAGTTTTAAAACCAACGTTGTTCATTACGTAAGAGAGTGAGCAGTTTCACCAACATCAGGATGCCTCTTTAGCGCTTGCAACTGGGCATGACTTGATACCACCTAATTCTCAGATCGAAATGTAATGTTGAGATGATCTTCAAGTGTCAGTGAATTCTTATTTGGTTGTTTCATGCAAATTTATACAGTTTGAAAAAATATTTGGTGTTGTAGGTGGGTGTACTGTTGAGTAGCTTTGAAAAACATTCACATGCTTCCTGTTAGAGGTTAGTAATTTAATACTAGTCATTTGCGTGTTTCAAAAGTATTATTCTCATGCAATGGAAGCAATCTGCTTATATGCCTGTTTGTCCCTAAAGAGTATGTCACTTTGTCATAGAAAGATGAGCCAACAACTTCACTCACAAAATATACCCATGTTTGGTACTTTTGTTGCTTTCTACTGTGTGGTTGTCCAATCCAAAATACTCACCCAGTGAGGTTACCCTACCCATCACCTAAATACTGATGCAACACTGGAAAATACCAATGCAACCTGATTAAACCTTCAGGCTACCAAATATGTTTCACCCATCACATTCTTGCATCAACAGGGCAATGCATTTTAAATTCACACCAAGAGCGATTACAACACACACATTACACGTAGCTAGCTACCTCTCGTCCAGCACTTGTTTGAACAAATACAATATTAATCCTCCAGGGATGCTCAAGGCTTTTGAACCAACACATACGTAATACTTTGCCATGGTTTGAATGTAATTGTTCGTAATCCCATTTCTGACTTAAATCTAGTACAGACTGATGTAGTGCCTTATAAGAATAAACCCACTTGCTACATGCATGCATGCAGCTACACAAATTCACATGCCATATTAATCATCTCAAAACACCTACCATATTGTCACACCCCACTCGGATATCTAAATAATTTCTGAAAAACCATAAAATCACATCCTTACACACACATACACACACATACACACACATACACACACACACACACAAACAAACACACAAAACACACACACATAAACACACATGCACACACACATCACACACAACACACACAAATACAACACAAACACATACACATACAAAAACACACACAAAAACACACATACAAACACAACCAAACACACACAAATACTCAAACTCGCAATCACACACACAAACACAAACACACACACGCAAACACACACACACATGTACAAACAATGGATACTCCAAAAACTCAAGCTTTCGAACCAACACACATCACATATCAAAAACCTAAATGTAATTGCTTTGCCATAGTAATTGATCATAATCCCATTTCTGACTTAAACATACACTCTTATTAGTGTCTGATGCAGTCCATTAAGAACGAACCCACTTGATACATGCATGCAGCTATGCAAATTCACATGCCATATTAATAATCTCAAAACACCTACGACATTGTCACACCCCATGCAGAAATTAATACATAAAATATTCTGAATAACCTTGAAACGTTACATCTTTGCACACACATACACACACACAAACACACACAAACACACACACACACACACACACAAACACACACACAAACATACACACAAACACGCACACAAACACACACACAAACACACACAAACACACACACAAACACACACACACACACACACACACACACACAAACACGCTGTGAGTCCAGTTACTACGCTGCGAAGTAGCCATCATGTTACAGACGGTGCTTGCCAGAAGGTTAAAAACTCTACATTCGTATATGTATAGTGGATTTAGTACAAGGGCTTCATTGCTAATAAATAGTCTATGGCATACTTTCTAACCCAATGAAGAGCTAGCCCTTGCAATGCATTTCTTCTATGTTATCGTGTTAGGAAACTGACTTCCTTATCACTAACCACTCAGCAAAATGTTCTGCCAAGGAAAATATTTGCATTAGCTGTTTCTGCTTATACGAAACCATCAGTGGTGTGACCTTGCATAACAATGGGATTAATTTATATTTCTTTATTACATGCAAGTATGAGATGAGAATGCACTACATGACAGTACTGCATATTATAAACAACGTACAATGTCTATAGCATCCTGTCCTCCACTTTATTATGCATGCTTCCTTGTGAGAGATGTTGTTTAAAGTGTAAAGTGTGATTATTACAAAAGTTTTGTACGACCACAATCAGTCTTCATGATTTGGCTGTTTTATTTTGACTAAATGATAAGATTGGGGCTGTGTATCATTTTCCGCTGTGGGGATGCAAAATGGTGTTTGTGGTATTTGTTAAAGCCTAGCTGGAGCATGTGTTCAGACGAGTGGATTGCCAGATATGATATTCCTACTTAAGACTCTGACTGATAAGCATTTGTTGTGATTTTTCAATGACTGTTGAGGGATAAAAACTTAATGGCATTGCACCAAACATCTGCACATTTTTGATGAACTTGAAGGACCCTGATTTTTTTAAATGCATGTAACATTTGCATACAAAGATAGGATATTATTGTCCTGTTGTATGTCAGTGCCATGGGTGATTGCAAATGGATTACTATGGAAAGTTTTTGTTTAGATGAACTTTAGTGTAGCCTTGTGGTTTGTGAGGGCAATAGTTTTTTTGGGAGTCTATTGGTGTAATGGTATCGTGCATGCTAATTCTTGGGGAAAGTATGGAGGTTTGCATGGCGTGGTTATAGCACACTTTATGCAGCATGGCACATAAACTTTTGTACACGATTCTGAGCAAATTGTATGCCATTTTAATACTTGCACATGATGGAAACTTTACTTTACACTAGCTGTTATGGAAAACCAAAATTGTCATGCTTGTGGGTTACAAACCCCACCACATCAGACACCTGCAAGAGTAAGCATGTGAGTCCAAATTGGAATATAAATTTTCCGGACTGCCTTTATTTGACTTGAGAATGTGGTGGGGGTTTCATTTGTTGGGTTTTGAAAAGTATGTTAGTTCTTTTGAAAAGCCTCAGGTAGGTTTTTAGAAGGCATTTCATCTGACACCTTTAAGAGTATGTATGTGAGTCAAGAGTTGAAGGTGTGAAATGGAATTTAACATGGCCGGTGTATAGACTGGATTGCCTAACCCTATATGTGAGTTGTTCAGAATGCCATTTTAGTCAAATAATGTATTGCCTTACTGCTGTGTAAGATGGATTTGTATGGGTTGTTTGAGACTGGATTGTTAGCATTCACCAAGGGTGACTAGACATTCTCAGTAGACTGTCTGAACCATAATTAAGGCATTGTTGTACTGTTTGTGAGTATGTATTGAGTCAAATAATCGATGAGCATATTTGTCCTTGGAGAAGAGTACTTGTAGAAGGAAGGGTTGGTATGTTGACTGTGATTAAGGATCACTTTTAGAATGGATTTTGTCTCCCAACTATGAAAATGCACGGATAGAAGTAGTTAACCAATAGGAAAGCAGGGATAGTTGAAATGCAGGGATCGTTATCCAATCAAAAAAAGATTAAGGGGTATACATTTCCACTATGCTTGAAAATGCCACGAGTACCAAGACTGTCAATTGAACAAAGAGTTGCCATTGTGAGGCTGTACTTTTCTAATGGAAAGAATGCCTATCTTACTGTAAGCTTGTTTCGGAGTACCCTAATTACAGGACACTATGCAGTAGCACAGTTCTGAGGGTGGTGTCCAAAATTGTGGAGCATGGCACAGTGCAGGATAGGCTGAAAACGAACTTTGGAAGAAAGAAAACTGTTCAGGTGCCAAGGAACGTTGGCATCATTGCTCAGAAAATGCGGCAGACCCCAACTCTGAGCATAAGAAGACTCAATCTAGGGACAGGATTGAGATGATCAAGTGTACAGAAGATGCTCAGGAAGACTTTGAAGATGAAGGCCTATAGGCGGCCTCTAGTACAGGCTCTATTGCCAGGTGACATTGACAAGAGAGTCAAGTGGGCAGAGGGGGACCCATACCATGGCCAGCACAAAGTCCTGATCAATCTCCATTGGACTTCTGGCTTTGGGGTTACCTGAAAAACAAAGTGTATGCAAATGCGGTGACAACATTGGACAAACTAAGACAGGCAATCACTGATGAGATGCAGGCCATTCCGGCCACTAGGTCCACAGTGCGACACAGGGGGTAGTGCGAAAGGCAGGATTACTGCTCTCAATTGATAGGCTGCGGTTAGGATCACGACATAACTGACATTGCTAACCTTGATAACATTGTACATGTACCTGTTTAGTCTCATAATGTTATTACTTTTCAATGTGGTTGAATGCACACACTAAGCATATAGTATGCTGCATTGTACATGGGCAGACTCATCCATAATATTTGGTGAGAAGACAACTTACTACTGCTAGAAAAATTCTGATTAACAGCTTGATTGTTATGTTAAGTGAAATTGAAATACAGTGGATGGCTAGGAAATACAACGATTTGAATTTGTGTGTGTTTGTGTGTGTGTGAGTTTGTATGCGTGTTTGTGTGTGTTTGTGTGTGTGTGTTGTGTGTGTGTGTTTGTGAGTGTGTGTTTGTGTGTGTACGTGTGTGTAAGGATGTAATGTTATAAGGTTATTCAGAATATTTCTGACAATGTGGTAGAGATGATTAGCTATTGCATTGTATGAAGTGGATTAGTTCTTTTAAGGCACTGCATCATGCAGACAAGTAAAAGTGTAAGTTTAGTCAGAAATGGGATTATAATCAATTACATTCAAACTACGGCAAAGTATTACATTTAGGTTGTTAGTATGTGATATGTGTGTTGATTCAAGAGCCTTGAGTTTTTGGAGTATCAATTGTTTGTGTGTGTGTTTGTGTGTTTGTTTGTGTGTGTGTTTGTGTGTTTGTTTGTGTATGTGTTTGTGTGTGTGTTGTGTGTGTTGTGTGTGTGTTGTGTGTGTTTTGTGTGTGTTGTGTTTTTTTTTTTGCGTGTGCGTTTTTGGTGTTTATGTGTTTGTGTGTGTGTTGTTTTGTGTTTTTTTGTGTTGTTTGTTTGTGTGTGTGTGTGTTTTGTGTTTGTGTGTGTAAGGATGTACAGTAATATTCAGAAATTATTTGTAATAACCTGGTGGAGTGTGACAATATGGTAGGTGTTTTGAGATGATTAATATGGCATGTAAATTTGCGTAGCTGCATGCATGCATGCATGTATCAAGTGGGTTCGTTCTTAAGGCACTGCATCAGACAGTGTACGTTTAAGTCAGTAATGTGATTATAACAAACTATTGCAAAGTATTACATTTAGGTTGGTATGTGATGTGTGTGTTGGTTCAAAAGCCTTGAGTTTTTGGAGTATTCATTGTTTGTGTGTTGTATATGTGTGTTTGTGTGTGATTTTGTTTGTGTGTGTGTGTCTGTGTGTATGTGTATGTGTGTGCATTTATGTGTGTTGTGTGTGATGTGTGGGTGCATGTGTGTGTTTTTGTTTGCGTGTGTGTTTGTATGTGTATGTGTTTGTGTGTACATGTATATGTGTTTGTGTGTGCGTTTGTGTGTTGTGTGTGATGTGTGGGTGCATGTGTGTTTGTGTGTGTGCTTTTGTGTGTGTGTTTGTGTTTTGTTTGTGTGTGTGTGTACAGTGTGCCGGATTAATCATTTAATGGGCCTGGCGCAGGGTAAATTTAATGGGCCCCTGGAGTTAACAAAAGTGGGGCGATCCTGCTTCCCGCGCACAGCGTCGTATTGTGGAACGCTATGCGCATTTGAATTTTTCGTACCTTAATTAATGCGGCTTTCAAAAATAAAACATTAATCCTTTTTCACAATCATCCCGCAATTTTTCCTCGCCATACATTGGTATTTGAACTGGCTTACACATGCACAAATAACAGACTACAATCACCAATTGATAAGATCAACTTACATGTATGCAGCTGTGTACTTTTAAGCAACTTTATGACGTGATTTGACTTCGGAAAAGTTGGCAATTAGCTTAGAAAAGTCAATTTGTCGAACAAGTGCTTAGAATCGTAAAGCTTGACAGACGTACTTGAACCATTGTTGAGCGGAGAGCATTTTTTATTCTCTTAAGGTGGCTGAATGATCGCTCACCAGTACAATTTGATACTGAAAGAGTTAATTTAAATCGAAGTGCAATGAATATATACATTACTTTCGGCACGATGTTCTTTTAAGGTGGACAGCATTTCATGTGCCTGCCTTCAGAATGCTTTTGAGCATATTCACAGACTGCTTGCTGAGCTCCACTGATATTGCTGTACGGTTGCGCTTTACACCGCCAGCTCTATCGCCGTGACTAGAACAAGCTTCCATTTTCGACCCTCATATCCAGAAATGAGCGGTCAATTGAAACTTTGAAAGTTTGAATTTTGGTATGCTGTCGCTAATGTTTACCGAAGCTTAAATATGATTTTTGTTACTTTGTTCCGTCTTTTACTTTTGTGTAATATTCAAGAATTGTTCTATACATTTGTACGGAATTTTGTTATACTTGATAATAACTAACCAGCCCAAGATGATACAACACTTGCGCCAACGGATCTATCTCAATCAGCATCACATTTCATCAAATCAGTAAAAAAAATTATCCCTTTATAATGAACTTTTCGCTTCCAAAAAGCAAAATAGTGCTATCCATAGACAAGTATAGTATGTGTTATTTTTTTGACCTCATTACAATGTCCATATAAAGAATAATTATTTACACATAAAGATATTTCTAGTTGCGCCATTGGATTACTACTCTTCATACATTCTAGTATTTTATGACAGCTGATTATAATTTATTTCTCTTAATATGTCCCTTCCTAACAATTTAAAAGTGAACAAGGTCTCTGTCGCCCATAATTGTCACGATGAAAAAAATGGCGCTTACAGCTGATGTAATCCGCGCTGGGCGTCGTCCAACATGTAATACAATTAATAACTTGTAGTTATAGTTATAAAAAACAGAGACTACGCACAGCCCTGTGCGGCTGGACAAAAGGGTCCATAATTAGACAATACCGTAAACCCCCATTGCAGCTATTAGATGCGCCATGCATGCCTCATTAAAATGGCGTTTTTTGAGAGAGCTGTATCTTGTTCATTTTACCATCAAATACCTGTTGATCCCTCCCATTTAACTGGTGTATTGTCGTAGTAGAGACTATACCATATGCGCACTCTTCATATCGCAATCTTTAATAACGCGCAGCCAATTTGTATATGGATATCGTACCAAGCACAGACAAATTCTCAAGACGGTTGGTATGCCGCATCGTAAACTGCACACAAGTAGGTGTACAGAAACACCATTCAGATGCAGTCATACTATTTGTTTCATCACACAATAAACGTGCTATGAATATTGCGGCTTCCGTTGCTTTGTTCGGTCACATAGCCTAGATGTAACACCACAGAGACCAGCTCCAGAAACGTTGCAGAGTCTATGGAAGCCTTTTGGTTGATGTCTTTATTTTTTACTTTCTGCAGAACTATAATTGTATACTAGTGTATATGAACGACATTTAATGCACAAGACAACCTCTGATGCTTTAAGAAAACATTAAATGATTTGACTGATGCTTTTTTTCATTATTTCATTATTCATTACTTCATTTTTCATTGTTTCATTGTTTTTAGTATATTAAATATTGCCACTTATGTATAAAGTAATGATCATAATGATAGTTAATATAACAATAAATAAATTGTAGAGCAATTATGTTGACCTAGTATCCAAACTTTGGTTGATGAATAAATATGTACTTCAAAAGCATGCCCATTCTATACTTCAAAATAAATCATGCTTGCTAATTATTACATAGCAATTTTAGACATAATTTTGGTGTCTTACACATGCGGGGTACCGACGTTACAAGGTACGATACCCCGTAGGGTTCAAAACGGCCACATCTTCAAGTAGGAGTGTCCATATCGGTTCAAAATAGGACTTATGTAGAAGGGTCCTACCGCTATTGTTTTGTTCTGTTCGTTAATTATTGCTTTATCCGTTATGTAGATGCAAGTGTGCAAAGAAAGTGCAAATTTCCCGGGCGTTACGCGCCATTAACGTATTACGACTGGCTTCGAGGGCGTCCTCGTAATACGTTAATGGCGCGTAACGCCCGGGAAATATACAATTTCTTTGCACACTTGTATCTCCATAACGGATAAAGCAAAACTTAACGAACAGAACAAATCAATAGCGGTAGGACCCTTCTACATAGGTACCGATTTTGAACCGATTTGGACACTCCTACCTGATGTGGCCGTTTTGAACCCTACGGGGTATCGGACCTTGTAACGTCGGTACCCCGCATGTGCAAGACACCAGAATAGATTTTCACATATAGTAATGGTGTGGTATGTTGTGTTACAAATAGGAACCCGATAGCGTTACTATTTCGGAAGATATATCGATTTAAATTTTATGTTATAAAATGAAATCCACTGTTCCATATACACTGTCACGTATAACATAGCCAATCATAACACAAGTAGAATATGACCAATCATGTAAGTTCTACTATCGGTAGTCCATAAAAGGACTCTGTGCTGATACGACCCACATTGAAGCATCAGGACTGTGGTGCACATTATTCGAACTACACATCTAATTAATAATTATCTAGGAGCGCATCTACAGGATCTAACTGTAGAGTGCGCAAAGTGAACGTTTTAGGGATGCTGCACAAAAGCACGTAGTACCTTACGGCGTCAACTATACGGAGTAACTTACTAAAAGTGGTCATCAACTGAATAGCGGGAATATTGTACAGCATTACGGAATATTGTGGAAGTGGCCGCAATACTGACGTGTGCCGTAAATGCATTCAGAGTATACATGTAGCTTGAATTGGAAAGTGTCACCCTACCGAAGGTCTCCCGGGACCCCCGTGCAATAATAGAGGTGTCCCTCTGGGGTAACTGATGATGATCATCCCGGACCGTTCGCAGATCCGTGTATGAATGATCACTCTCGGCCAGGATCAGTCGGGTGATTCCCCCCCCCCCCCCCCCCCCCCCCCCCCCCCTCCCCCCAATCCCACACAACACATTGGTGCATAGTTTTCCACCTTTTTTCCAGTCTTCGTCGAACATCAGCAGCCTAGACTAGGGCAGGTATACATGTATATAGTAACATGTGTAGTTCACCATTTCAATCCTTTTAACTTAATAATAGTCATGTCACACGTAGATTATGATCACTCCATTTGGTTTAATTAATTAGTTTTCACACACATGTCGTTCCAAATGCGAAAATCATCCTAGTATATACAGTTCTATCCGGCCATTAATCAAATCACATCGCTGTTGATTCCGTCCTAATCTTGTCCTCCAACTGCTTATAGCTGTAGATGGCCCTATCTCGTTTTCTAACCCAGCGCTTCGACGCCCATAGCAACAGTAGCCAAGGCGTGGTTGCTCCCATGACAAGTGCGAAGCCCATCAGAAATTCCTCTATGAACAGGTTGAGGCTATCTTCTTCACCCCGCAACAGGTAGCGTACACCGAATGAATACAGGAGAAGCCCGATAGTGCCGTACTCCATCGCTGCCAATGCGGCGCAGGACATGAGGCGGTGGAGGGGGGTCTCGATGCCGTCCACCACTAACAACATGAGGAATGTCATTCGAAGAAAGGAACAGAATTCCTGCTACCTCTGCGATTGCCTTCGGGAAATCCAAACCCAGAGCGTGGCATATATCGACTGCTATTGGCTCACCGTTTGCTAGCAGCGGGTCGCTGATATTAACGAGAGTATATCTGCCGTCCGTATCGAGTATGTAGCAGTCTGCATTTTTGCTTTCATAAATGGACGCGGTGATCTGTTCCACGATAAATTGCTCCCAGAAGACTACCAAAGCCAGCGACGCCACACTGGCCACGTACCAGCTGAGCAGTGTCATGGCCCATTTGCTGGTCAAGATGTGCTCCGTGGTGATCACGTGACCAGGACTGGTGCTGTGCACGATTTCATATTCCATGTACGAAGTGGACAGCTCCATGCTTCTCTGTTTCTCTTGTAGCTCCTCCACTTGTTTCTCGGATTCCGTTGGAGGGTTTAGACTTTGTACACCCCTTCTCTGTGGTGCAGAATGTTGAAGAACGTTTCGAGCATGTAGGTGATAACCTTTCGAACCGCTTCCTTGTTGAGCTTTGTGACAGCCTTCCACTCTCTCTTCCACGAGACCAGCCGTAATAAAAATGGTCACGAAGTAGGTGTCAAAGACGATGACGTAGATGAGTGAGGTGAGGAGATAGTCATAAGTGCTCTTCTGCCATTGAAGGTAAGGATCCTTTGTAAACTCCGACATCTATATAGCGTTTTAACCATTAAATGAGCAACGAAGCTATATATCAATACTTCTACATGCATGCATGCACAATATTAATTTCATACATATAAATTACTCCTTTGTCACGTTATATGACATGCACGATATTTATTTATGTGCAAAGCAATCATTCTTACATTTATGCGTGACACGCATAAATGTAAGAATTAATGATTGCTTTGCACATAAAGTAAAATCGAAAACTCAGCTTCTATGATTTTCCTCATGCAACTTTTTTCGATCGTCAACACTTTTCGAATACTTCTATAACCGCATATTCATACTGACGTGCCCCGGTAGGTGCTCATTATGCGTGCATACGATTGGACTGCAGTATTCAAAGATGCTTACGCGAAGCGGTCAGCTTGGTTTTTGGCGCGCGCTGTCTCTTAGTGCACTTACAGTCATTGTCACCCTTTCAGGGGGAGGATCGGTGTACCAAGCTGACTGCACGATTCAATAATCAACCGCTTTCTCGTCTAGTCCCTTTGCATCTGACGTCAGAGGGTGACGTATGTGCCATCGTGCATGGCAATTTACACCCCCTTACGAGCTGAATACAGTCTTATAACGAAGTGTAAATTGCCACGCAATATGGTGGATAACTATACATTCGTCCAGATCCACGCCGATTATTGACTTTCGTGCGGCAAAGGTCTATACTAACGCATTAAATGGTTGCTGGAATTATTGTGATCCGATCCAGATCAGCGGTAGTGGAGTTGGAATGTGTATACATTTCATCCCACAATGAATTAAGGAAAACTCCATAATAATCGTAATGTTTATGTTACTGGTCAAGTACGAATGTATAAATAATACTGAGTCACGCAACCCGTTCAATGGAATGCTCTTACGTCACGTCACGCAAAAGCGCTGCATCACGTCATGTTCAGAATTGTTCGTCCCCCCGTGCAGTTCTTTGCTCACACACACAACACACACACATACACACACACACACACACACACACACACACAACACACACACACACATGCACACACACACACGAGAGTGGGGCTGTGAGGGAGAAGTGACGTAATTTTAAACCCGTAGCATAATGATGTAGTCGCATGCATGTGATCACTACACTGTAGTATCGGTTAAGTGCGAGGGTTGCATTTACTTACATTCATTAGCAGTGGTAAGCACACTCCAGGAGTACTATTGGCGTGCGCTGCACATTCCCACGAGACCACCGTATAAACAACCGCATGCAAACTATGCATTTGAACAAAATGAAGTACGAGAAGTGAATCCCGACGGTCGCGTATACGTAAGTTTCTTGCAGAAGGATGGAGTGCCGTGCAAGTTCGCTTGCTAAATGCTAATACTGCTTATCAATAAACCATCAGGATTTTCAACTGGGCACTGTTAAATTCATGAATCGAACTGCAGGGACGCCTCGGAGCATTCCCCGCCCCGCCCCGCCTCCCTCCCGCAACGAGGCCCATGCGGCTCGTGATGAAATGATTAAAAATGAATGCATATGAGCATCAGAAAGTGTATTCAAGTTCTTACATACCTGTTAATTGAAAGCGTAGTTTTCTTTTACGTTTTTGTCCCTTCCGTGCTAATGTTGAATGAGTAGGCTTTGAACTATTAGTACCTTTACCACTTAGTCCAAATATTTGATGCAATCAGTCGCCGGGTAACAAAGTTGAATTGACGTGCGGCTGCTACAGCTCTTTGGGCCCTATAAGCAATCAGATGGTTTAGGTTAATTATGTCACGAATGTAGCATTCGTGACGAAGCCTGTATGTGTTAACGGCATTACTGCATGTTCTGTTCACTGTCGGGGCCGTAGCGACCAGTCCGGCCGGCCAGACGGTTGTCCCGACCGAAAAATTAAATTACAGTATAACTGATTAAATATCATGTCCATCATGCATGCTCAAGTTCTGCAAGTGCGCGGGGTCTTCTCTAGTCCACAAGGTTTTCCAGTTGTTGGCAATTAATTTTCTCCAGTTCAGCACATCTGTATCAGAGCTGTGCATCTTAATACACCATAGCTGCTAATGAGCACAGCGCTTCAGTTCTAGATTGAAGAAGAGTGAAGTCATAACTTCGTTCAAGTAAGTCGCAAATCCGAGTCAACAAACTGCTATTTCTACATGCTCACAAAGAGTGAACTGATGCTCTGTTCATTGCTACATGTTTGAACGAGCTTGTTAGTTTGAATGAGCACAGATTGGATATTTTTGGGAAGTTTTCACTGCATCAGGCATTTGTTTCCTGTATACAGCTCTCATTTACACACAAATTTGTAATATAATTCAATACATTCATATTTTTAGAACGAATTCTTATATAGAAAAGCGTTTGCTTCAGGGCTTTCACCCCAGACCCAGATAGGGGAGCTTATAGCGCTCCCCCATACCAGGGGCGGATCCAGGATTTTGGGAAAGGTGGGTCCGATAAATATGGGGGCGTGCCCCTCCCTGACAGCGTGCCCCTCCCTGACAGCAAGGGGGTCTGGGGCGAAGCCCCAGCCGCTTTTTTGCTTTTGCAGCATGAAATTCACAGTGATATCCAATACATATACATCACGCGATATCCGGATTACTAGAGCCTGCATGGATAGCGACGAAAAAACTTCACAATGCTATGGTTCGTACGGCTCAGCAATTAAATTCGTGACGCAAAGCTTTTGTGAATTTGTGACCGAAACGTGCACGTGGGCCATGCACCAGCTACATTTCATCGCTTGGAAGTTAGCACCACATTCCTCAGCACCACTTTCCACTCTAATTAGATTACGTACGGCTAATTGTATTCATTGCCTTGGTTGGTATTCATAGATGTATAAAATTAACGCACGATGCATGCAGGCAGCGTGTGGCTGAGGTAACTTTTTATTGCTTCGTGCCTCGACAATTTAAAGGTCCGCATCAATACAACAGTGATAATCTGAGGAAAATGATACCTTAAAGTTACCATCTATGGTACAACTCACCGTCGTGGCAACTAACCTCTGGCCATACGATGTGCTTGTTCACAATAGAAGCAAAGAAAGCTGCCTTTATGCGTCACTTTCAAGTCCCATGAGGTAGTACTCGATCTCATATGCCTTTAGTTTGCAGGAACTCCTGATTAAATGTTTGCCACGCGCAGTATTGCTGGGCACATACCACATCATGCAAATATTCAAGTGGCCAGTTTGCATTCACTTTCTGGGGCTGCTTTATGATGCCAATATGATTTTTTGGTCACCATTAATATCATTCGCGTTGATGGCTAGAAGTAAACAGTTTTATGATCCAAAATGTGCAATTTAATGATTCATACCTCAAGCTTTTTCACTATTTGTCCTATCAGTGTTCTTTTGAATGGAGAGTGCCTTTAGATTGGATTGGAATTGCAAAATCTTCAAAACATCATTATGGCATAGTACCTATCAGATGGTCTGGTTTGGCGTGGAAAGTACTTAAGGTAGTGTTCCTTCCCCCATGGTGTGGCAAAAATATCATCTTGGTCAGGATTGTTCTTGAAATCAGGAACCAAAATAGCACCAGCAGCAAGATCAGTATCATCAACAGTGCTGCTATCACTTTCTACACTTGTGTGTCATCATCTTCCTTGTCACTCCCATCCCGGAAACTTGCATCAGTGTCTTTATCCAACTGCTAAAAACCACCCAAATTCATCTCTGAAATTGGATAATACCTTGCATAAATTTACTCATGCAACTGTTCATGTGATTTGTGTTTGTTACAATGATTTGGAATTGTTTCAATTCCTCGTACAAACTTCGCTCATCACCTGGATTATCGATGCCCTTTTTGAATGTTTGCAGTGGGTAAAGTGTACCTTCTGACAGTTCATAAGCCATCTGGGCTTGAAATCGTGGCATCATTTCCTACAACAGATTCAAAACTGACTGGTAATGAAGCTGAGATCCTTACTTGTGTGTGTACATAATCCAAACCCTCCACTTCTAGTCTTGCAGCCTAAAAAAATGTTCAAATGCATGCTAAGGGGTCAACACTTTTCAACCTCCTCACAAAACAAAGAAATGCTCCGCAGTCAAAAAGAGTTTGATTGCTTTATTGGTGATGCTCTGGACTGGATAATGCATTACATACACATGTATGTAATGAATTCCTGTTGAAATTAGATATACTTCAGAATCTTTGTCTTCCAGTCAGATAGAGATAATGTAGTATTTTTTCCTCACCATCACTAGGCCCTTCATCCACACCATCACTAGGTCCTTCATCCACACCATCACTAGGTCCTTCATCCACACCATCACTAGGCCCTTCATCCACACCATCACTAGGTCCTTCATCCACACCATCACTGGGCCCTTCATCCACACCATCACTAGGCCCTTCATCCACACCATCACTAGGCCCTTCATCCACATCATCACTAGGCCCTTCATCCACACCATCACTAGGTCCTTGATCCACACCATCACTAGGCCCTTCATCCACACCATCACTAGGCCCTTCATCCACACCATCACTAGGCCCTTCATCCACACCATCACTAGGCCCTTCATCCACACCATCACTAGGCCCTTCATCCACACCATCACTAGGTCCTTGATCCACACCATCACTAGGCCCTTCATCCACACCATCACTAGGCCCTTCATCCACACCATCACTAGGCCCTTCATCCACACCATCACTAGGCCCTTCATCCACACCATCACTAGGTCCTTGATCCACACCATCTTGGTGCTCACTATTACTTGGTCCTTCAACCACAGTCTCTACATTATTAGCTCCTTCCTCCTTAATCTCTCCATCCCAATGAGTACTGGTATCTTCCTGTACATGATCAGCAACCTTTCCCTCTGTAACCAGAACTGCTTGGTCTCTAGTGCTGGTCTAAATGTATATTCATTATAACATATGTGTACACACCCACATTATAACACACATATGGCTATGCATGTGTTTCATCATTACATCATCAACATAAAACATTTACATTGTACAAGTAATTTTATAAACCTGATAATGATGACTTGCACCAATTTTTTTTTGCACACATAAATCAGATCGGTTGTGGTACCAATATGAAGCAACTGCTGCCACAAACTTGAAGGATGGATTTGATTTTCCAGACAAAATTTGTGCAGCTATATACCAGTAACCACTAGGTCCATTGCATGATGCATCTTTTGGAGGTGTCTCCCCTGTTTCAGCAATGTACTTTACAAGTGCACCAGGTTCAAAGTTATGCTTTCGTCTAATAGGTGGCTATAAAAGGGCACATCTAATAAAACAACTAAACTGAATTAAGCTAAAGTTAACTTACCATCACAAAGTAACTTCCATAAAAGTACAACTGCACTGGGCTATTAAAGTCAATACATTTATATAGGAGCAAACACAGGCTCCACTCACTATAAGAACAAAGATGTTTTCATAAACTGGGATACTGCTTGGAGGGAAAATGTACACAGGCTCCAGTTAGTGGATGTGAAGACCACTCCTCAACTCTTTGCCAAGATCAACAATAGCACAACTCATTGTACATGTATACAAAAAAGGTCACAACTGTTACCTACAGCAAGCCACTCCTCAGATGTACATCCACCAATAAACAATCACTCAGTCTCGCAAACATACACTCTCACACACAAGTACATGTACATTCATTACAGACACAAACTTGCCCTGGATCAACCAACGTAACAATAACGTTATTCACATTACAAATGGCAGTTTGGAAACCAGAAACACACAGTAACTGCTATAAAGATCATTTGACCAGGTCCATGACAGCTGATCAGTTGTTGTCACATCCTTAGTTGGTCCAGTGTTCAGATTGTTGCATGACGTTAGGTCCCTGGTTGGCGCAGGTACACACCTACCCTGTGGGTACATGGAACTCTGCCTCAAAGTGCTTTGCAACTCACAAGAATGGCACCCATCTCCATTGGTCAGCTTGAAAATGACTTATTAGTTGTGGTCACACCCCCAGTGTTCCAGATCCGCGCGTGATGTTGGGTCACTGGTTGGCACAGGTACACACCTACCCTGTGGTACAAGGAACAGCTCAGAGTCTGCCTCAAAGTGCTTTGCAACTCACAAGAATGGCACCCATCTCCACTGGTCAGCTTGTAAGTACTTAGTAGTTGTGGTCACACCCCCAGTGTTCTGGATCTGCGCGTGACGTTGGGTCCCTGGTTTGCGCAGGTACACATCTACCCTGTGGGTACATGGAACAGTTCAGAGTCTGTGACAAAGTGCTTTGCAACTCACAAGAATAGCACCCATCTTCACTGGTCAGCTTGTAAGTACTAAGTAGTTGTGGTCACACCCCCAGTGTTCTGGATCCGCGCGTGACGTTGGGTCCCTAGCTGGTTGGCGCAGGTACACACCTACCCTGTGAGTGGGTACATGGAACAGCTTGTAAGGCTTAGTAGTTGTGGCCATACTCCTAGCTGGTCCAGTGTTCAGGATCCGCGCGTGGCCTTGAGTCTTTGGTTGGCACAGGTAGTACACATCTACCCTGTGGCTAGAGGTAGTCTCGTATCCAGACCCAGATTCCCAACAGCTGCGGGTGGATTACATCACCGGGCAGGGCAGGACGCAATGGTCAGCAGTCAAGTGCAGTATCATGTGAAGAGTTCCGATCTGAAAAAAAAAGAACATCTCGAAGGACATTCAGGGGAAAGGTTGTAGAAGGGCTTTATTGTGCTCTCATTTTGACTCTAATGTCACTGATGTCTTGGGTTGTTCATGTTGTGATGTTTGCGCTAAGTCTTGTATGTGTATTGATTGTAAGTGTAATAGTTTCCCCATCTGCTTAAAATAAAACCTTTTCAACTGTATAATAATAAATATGTTTATACAATGTTGTCATGCAACTACATGTCAGCTGCTGACTGCTAAGCGGTATGTGTAGGTGCATGTACATGTAGTTTGCCTTAGGCCTTATCTATAGACAATCTACAGATGCCACTGCATTATGTATATAGTTACTGGGGCATCTGTAGATCATTGGTGCAACCAGTTGCAGCTGCTTATGCATAGAGTATGTAGACAACACTGGGGCTCCATGAGCATTATCATTCAGGGCTGCCTATTCCACTACCATGGTAATTGAGATCAGGAGCAACCTCTTATAAGGTATAAAGAATTGTACAGTGATTAGAAAAAGTTCGTATACACACAGATAATTTTTCTTTGTAAATTTAGAGATCTGTTTTTCCATCCATGTGTTGAAGGTGGGCATATTTAATTGAACTAACTATATGGTTGCATTTTATTGATGGAAAGGCATAGTGTTTTCTCCCTGTTTGTTTGTTAAATGCCTTGCATTGAACTAGTTCGTTAATAAGTGTTATCAAATCTTCTTCTTCAGAGCGTTTTGTGTGGGACAGTGAGGCTCTCGTATTGGTCATACGATCAGAGAAAGGGGCTAATTGTGCGAGATTAGTTCTAAATTTAGATTGCCGTACTATTTTTGGACATAAACATTTAGGGATGCTCGGAACAAGTGCGTCGTTCTTATTTCCCAGACCCACTTTCCACGTAGCGGTGATGTAATCCACCCGCAGCTGTTGGGAAATGGGTCTGGGTACGAGACTAGGCTACTCACAACAATTTCATAACACGTTTTATATTGTACGTTTACAAATGATTGACGTGACTATTAAAAGCGCGCTTATGACGCCCGCCACGTGAGGAATGCTAAGCTTATTCATTTTTCAATGTAGTGCTGAGGTAGCTCCCCCATTCACGTCTTTTGATCGCTTACCTCAATTCCTGCCCACACGCACCATTCGATCGATCGCGCGATTAAATATTTCTTTAACCGATTAACGCCGAGAGACGCATATCTGCGTGTTACCGTTACAGAAGAATCCTTCCAGACCCTTTGAAACATTATACCAATTAGAAGTTATTCATGTTCACGGCTTCATTTAATATTGTTGAAACCCCCTTTCCTGCTACCAAACATTCCTCTGTTGCCTCATTTAGTTGATTTTGGACAACTCTACTGCAGATAAACAAAAAATATCCGGCGTTAATCGGTTAATACACATGTAGGAGGATTGATATAGACTCCACTTGGCTAGAACGATGTGCAATCTTGCAAAACCAAGGACGGTAACATGCAGAACGCTGCATAGATTACACACCCCCCCTAAATCCGCCCCTGCATACCCCTTCCTAGCTGGGTGAAGGCGTGCCCCATATGCATTGGTCGGACTACTTTATTTTGGCCCTGCAGTTGTATAGCCGGTATCATAGGCATTACGCGGTCCGGGGCAATTTTCGGGTGGTGGACCGTATTCCCTACGGAATACGGTCCCCCCCCCCCCTCCACAGTGGTTTAAGATGTAGGCATTGGGGTAGGGTATGACCTTGATGTTTTTTTACATCCGTTTACTCAAAATAGCCTATTTTTCTAAAAGCAATGTCGAATAGTTAAAATGTAGTTACATTTTTAACGTTGAAGCTGAAAAAAGATGGATGATTTTTGCTGCAGCTTTACCGTCATTATATGCAACTACACATTCATTGGAGCAAATGGGATACAAAATGAATATGTAATTAGATATAGCTTTCTCTTGCGTTTCGAAAGATACCAAATTTGTTATACTTTAAGTCTTAAGATAATACATTGTTTTGCTACAAAACGTTGCGTAATGCCAAAAAGTTGGTTTGTAGTGCCTAACATTCCTTGGCTAGGACAAACTAAGGCTCATATAAGTAAATTTATAAAATGAATAGCTGAAGATATCAGTTGGCATCACCAAAATACGCGCCGACATCGCCCCGCTTTCTGTTAGCGTCACTAATAAGGCCAGAACCAAACGGCATCCACTTACGCGAGCGTATGAAAATTCTTAATAATCCAATATAAAGGTCCGCGCACGTACAATTAATGGCTACGACAGAGAATTAAGATCACGAACGTGGAAGCTTACAATGAGTACGTAAAGAAGTACAAGAGTATTATACAAGCTACAAGACAATTCATGGCTGACGAAGGTGTACGAGGTATGGTAGCTGTTGAAAAGCAGTGACGAACCGCTTTCTATCGTTACGAACAAACTGGGCCAATATGAATCGTGGAAAGTCTCGAAGAAGTGCAGCATCTATGGTAGCTTTCCAGTCTTTCCAAAAAGCAGTGTTTTATGAAGCTGCAACCACAGCTTCAGATCTTACCAGTGCTGAAGAATGTAGGCCTACATCAGCTGATACGTCAGGAGAAGGGTCCAGTGAATGTGGTACAGATTGCTTTCGTGTGCTTGAAGGTTGGATTGAAGAGGTGAAAACATTGGTGCTATCTCCATTGGATCAGCTTAGCCCATGCCAAAGAAGCAGGAGAACCCAGGCACTAATGTCACTTCTTCAGGAGGAAGCAGAAGAAAATAGCATTACCACATCTCAGTTGCTTGGGTACCTCCTACACAGAGAGAATTATGTGAAAGATAGAGCTTTGGCAGCAGTTGGCATGCAGGTGTTCAGCAACATACCTGTAGGCAAAGAACTTAGCTTGGATGAAGGTCTCTATATTCTCTCACAATATAAACTTGGTCGTACTAGTTACACAAGTCTGAGGCATGATCTCAAACCTATCTTAGAGATATCTTAAAGTTTTCTATCTTGATTATTGTGGCTTGATTATATTGATTAATAACTTATAAATGGTTACGTAAATGATATTGGCCTATATAATGGAAGCAATAATATTTATTCATTATGTAAGAAATAAGAAATGTCTACAACACCCTTACATCTAAACCACTGTGCCCTCTCCCCCTCGGACGCATCTCCCTGGTCCGGACTGAGTTCCCTGGTTGCCGAAAACCAACTATAACGAGATTCAATTCCCTAGCTTCACTTTTTATCAGTTTTCCCCGGCTGTTCTTTCGAGGGGACAGTATCGTGCTAGCTGAAAGGCTATACTGAAGTGGACTAAATGTTGTGTTTAACAATCGACACAAATACTAGTTTCAATAATTATAACTACATGTAGAGCATGTACTAACTTTTTAAATAGCTTCACGTGCACCTATAGCTAGCTTGGTCACAGAGTTCTGTAGATATCTCTGTTGCAGGACGATATGCTTATTGTACAGATGGATAGTAAATTGTTCAGATTCGAAGGTTTCAGTTATGTTTTGAATCTTTTAGTTACACATCTAATGTTGAGGTACTCATAAAATTAACACCTGTCTGGAGTCGTCTCAGAAAGTATGAGATGATGATTTATCATTACCCAGCTGGTTTTAAACCATCATCATCACTCACTGCAAAATAATAATAATTTTTTTTTTTTTAATGATTAATAAAACACAAGATACAAGTGAATACACAAATGGAATAAATATATGTACAATATTATTATTATTATTAATACATACACATGACATTATAACACATCAGAACACCACTAACTAAGTCTACATGTATTGTTCCGCTTTAAAAATCATCCAGAGAAATGGCTCTGGACAACAGTGCCCTGACATTGGCTCGGACAAGGGTTATGCTTAGTCGTCCATAGAGGGATGCTGTTGTTATTGACTTTGGGCTATTGAGCCTCATAGCTAATCGAGAGGCCAGCTGTGACAATGCCCATTTAGCCTCCGTACCCCAGCACCCGTACGTCTCTACCACTACTGGAATGGAGACCCACCCCAGTTCCGCACATTTCACATCATTCGCCTGATGTTTTCTCGCTTCTGTAGCATGGGCTGCTGACCCTGCTGTCACACTAGCTTCATGTAAGGTACTTGAATTAAGCGGAGATGTGACAGCAAAATCAAAGGCAGCAGGCTTCCCTAGCATCCGCTTGGTGGCCAGGACATCAGCTGGCCGTGTGTGGTGCTCATCTCGTCCTAGCCCGCTCCCTGCCTCCACCTGAACACCGATGCAGGCTCATCTACAGGACTCTGCAAAAACATCCCGAAGCCTGTTGTGTCTGTTAACTACATCCCCACCATGCTTGCACATTAAAGCATGGTGGCCTAATGGATCCAGTGAATGAGGGCAATGTGGACACAATGAACCGTGGGCAACCCCGATTCCAAGCCACCATTGTATGGCCGCTTGAAATTCAGCAGGCTCCAGATGTAAATTAAGCCCTGGAGAAGGAACCACGGAAAGCCAGGCTGAGGCGTGTGGGGATGACACAGAAAGCAAGCGTGCTCTATCTGGAACTGATGACTTAGACAATAACTGCCTAAACAGTTCATCATCGAGCTCTCCCGAAAGTGCTTTCTGGCTGCTTGGGGTGTTCGTCGTCAAAGATTCAAAAGAAATAGCCTTGCTAGGTGGAATGCAATGGTTAAAGTCATCAATGGACTGCAAGAGATGCTGCTGAGGAGCCGAGAACAACCCTGACATGCACACAGAAGCAATATAACAGGCTGGTGAATGCTTTGAAAGAATACGAAACCGTAATCCACCTCTACTTACTACATAAAAGAATAATTTTATTAAAAGTGTTAACAAGTAAATAAAAACATTCTCTAACGAGAAAGTTGTTGGTATATAGGATTGACCAATGGTGGTGTAAAAAGCATGGAAACAAGAGTGACAGAAATTTGACTGGAAAATTGAAATAGGCCTATATTTAGCCCATTACTCAGGCATGTACTGTTACAACGTTAGTGTGCTAAATATAGGCCTATATCAATTTTCCAGTCAAATTTCTGTCACTCTTGTTTCCATGCTTTTTACACCACCATTGGTCAATCCTATATACCAACAACTTTCTCGTTAGAGAATGTTTTTATTTACTTGTTTCATTAGTTTTTTCCTCTGTCGTAGTAGCGCGTCTTTAAATGTTGTCACAAATTCATTTTAATTTTCGAAGGGAGGGAGGTTAAAAAAATTAATAATTGAAATTATAAGTATATGAGTTTTTAATGTACTGTACGGTTCCCCTGGCTTGTCCCCATCCTCGTCTCTGACCTCGGCAGCCTGGTTCAGGCCATGGGAGCCATGCGGGTGGTGGTGGCAGCGGCCAGGGTGGCAGCAGGCGAAGTGGTGGTGGGGGCACTGGTGCTTCTGCTGCTGCTGCTGGCGGTGGGGCAGCGCTGCTGCTGGTGGCGGTGAGGGCAGCTCTGCTGCTGGTGGCGGTGGGGGTAGCTCTGCTGCTGGTGACGGTGGGGGCAGCGCTGCTGCTGCTGCTGCTGGTGGCGGTGAGGGCAGCGCTGCTGCTGCTGCTGGTGGAGGTGGGGGCAGCTCTGCTGCTGGTGGCGGTGGGGGCAGCTCTGCTATTGCTGCTGCTGCTGGTGGTGGCGGTGAGGGCAGCTCTGCTGCTGGTGGCGGTGAGGGCAGCTCTGCTGCTGCTGGCGGTGGGGGCAGCGCTGCTACTGCTGGCGGCGAACGGTAGGGGGGCAGCACTGCATCTGAGAGAGAGTATAGAAACAAAGTGCAAGGATTTAGTTTTTGCCTTTTACGTTCTCAGCAAGCAAAGTGCACTATTTGGCAGGTGAGTCGCTTTTATACATGAAAAGCCTTTACATGTGTGCCGGCTGTGCTATAATTCTATTGGTCCAATTTCATTGGTACATCACCAATTGGTGTACATATTCATGACCTCACAGATAAGGGGGAGTGGTTGTGTGTGTGTGTGTGTGTGTGTGTGTGTGTGTGTGTGTGTGTGTGTGTGTGTGTGTTGCCAGCTGTGCTAAAATCCAATTTTATTTCTATTCAAAGGATTGGTCTGCATAACTCATGACCCCCCACCAAAGGTGCCATTGTGCTGAAAATTGGAGGAAGTTGTTCATGCTCCAAATTAAAAGGTGTTAACAATGTTTACATATGGGATAGACCTCCCCTCCAATGATGAATGGACATTTGGAACAGTGACTTTGTCTTCAACACTTCTTCACTAGTGAGCTTGCCGACACTCATTTGTACATTTCTATTTCAAGGGGTGCATGGTATCCTTATCTCTGTCCCCTATCTCCTCTGCCACTACACACCTACCATTGAGGTCTACTGGCAAATGCAATTAAATTCATACACAGTTGCAGGCGGGCTGCCGTTGTACATCAGATAAGGAAGCCTTTTTGTACATCAGATTAAGGATGACACCCCAATATTCAATAGACAGGTCACAAAGTACAGTTGGGTCACCATGCATGCTTACATGTGAAGTGAATGGTTTTGTGCAGATCCCTTACATGCGTGCTGTACACATGTTGCATGCACATCTTCCTATAGCTTTTTAATGCTAGTGCAATACAACATGCCATGATATACCTTTGGGTGGTAGTGGTAGTTCGGTGACCCGTGCGATACCGCTTCCTCTCGGCAGCACGTTTAGCCAATCGGACAGCGGGGTCATTCCAATACCGATTCCTTTCAGATGCCTTAATGGCAGATGAATTGTCCTCGTATTTCTGCCTTTTAGCAGCGAGGTTCTCCTCGACGTCCTTGAAAGTTCGTGCAGTTCGGACTGCATGCTGTAAAATAACTTCATTAATCATCAATAAACAAATAAACTTCTGCAATAACTTCATATCCTATATAGAACTTCTACCGCATGAGGTACTTCTCGCTGTGGTCTTTCTAGATTATGACCTTAAAGGGCACCGTGCAGGTGAATTCCGAAGATATTGGTGCTATTGCCGTTATTCAAAACCGTTCGTAGCTCGAGTTATACCTTCCTAAGAAAGAAGAAGAAGACGACGACGACGACGACCAAGAATTATTTTAGGACTGGGCACGGGGAACAGGAATTCGTTTGTTTCTCTAAAAGTACACTGTTTTATGACACGGAACAAACGTAGAACTGTAGATCTTTGAGTTCTCGTTCCATCGCGACAAAGAGATAAGCGATCCGTTTCTCCGTTGTCCCTCCAGACGCGAGTGAAGTTTTTTTAATGATATTCATCAATCCTCAATCAATCCTATATTGAACCTGCTGCCGCAGGTTCAGATATTAATAATAATAATAATAATAATGCTGACAGAGCACGGTTGTTTTCAGTTTCCTCACCACACGCATCCACCTGAATGACCATAGTCACACCCACCCTGCTTGACAAACCGGGCTACACGCAGAACTTTCAGTAATCAATAGCAGGCTCAACCTCCATCTGGTGAGGGCCAATGCTATTGCCTTCCTCACCAGATGTATCTTGCATTAACTATAGGCTATATTGTCTATTTGCATCCGTGTGTACACCTGTACACATATTAGGGTATATGTGTACAGGGGAGCACAAATTACTTACCCTACCTTATCTTTGTAATTAATCACAATTGTAACTCCAAAATCAATACATGAGTACACAATACATTAATAATAGATGGTCAATTAAACATACAATAAAAATTGATTGTTATCTGTCAATTAAACTAATTAGAAAAGTAAATAAAACTTTAAAAAAATAATAAATCTTAGCGAGTGGTTTTGATGGAGAGAAGAGCAGGTGCGCGTGTACGCAGAACGCAGAACAAACGGCGGAAGCGCGAGTAGTAGAGGCGCGAGTACTAGTGGAGGTGTGAGTACTAGTGGAGGCGCGAGTACTAGTGGAGGCGCAAGTACTAGTGGAGGCACGAGTACTAGTGGAGGCACGAGTACTAGTGGAGGCACGAGTACTAGTGGAGGCGCAAGTACTAGTGGAGGCGCGAGTACTAGTGGAGGCACGAGTACTAGTGGAGGCACGAGTACTAGTGGAGGCGCAAGTACTAGTGGAGGCGCAAGTACTAGAGGAGGCGCAAGTACTAGTGGAGGCACGAGTACTAGTGGATGCACGAGTACTAGTGGAGGCGCGAGTACTAGTGGAGGCGCGAGTACTAGTGGAGGCGCAAGTACTAGTGGAGGTGTGAGTACTAGTGGATGCACGAGTACTAGTGGAGGCGCGAGTACTAGTGGAGGCACGAGTACTAGTGGAGGCGCAAGTACTAGTGGAGGTGTGAGTACTAGTGGAGGCACGAGTATTAGTGGAGGCGCGAGTACTAGTGGAGGTGTGAGTACTAGTTGTGGAGGCATAGGTAGAGGAAGTGTCAGTTGCATTGTTGTTGATTTTGGATGCATATAAGTGATTTGAATTTGAATTTATTTTGCAATAAACATCATTCTTCTACATAGGACTAATTTGTGTACACCTGTACACATTTTACTGCAAAACTTTCTTGATAGAACCACATGAATAATTTCACAATACATAGTTACTATATCATGCCCTCTATGACTTTCAAGACTTTTTTGAAAGCATAATACTACTAACGTAAAGCAATGTAATTTGTGTACAGGTGTACACAAATTAGAGCATTTGAAAGTAAAAGTGATTACTCAAAAGAAACAGCATTTTTGTAATGTACATACAAAACAAACTATATGTATAAAATTTGACTTATTGAGAATGCTCCCATCATGTTTTTTAAATCTCTCACTTTTGCAGTGTTCTGTAGTGCTGTGGATAACTGAATTATGAACAGTTATTGCAATAAGCCAAAATTAGCATATTCATGAGAAGTTTAGCCACAATTTAGCATCACCACAGGGGGTATAGATTTTCAAAAATTGTGTTAAATGCTCACTCCTGGTATGAGATATGATGCAACAAAATGAATGGGGTAATTTGTGTACCACTGTACACACTTCAGGATGCAAATAGACAATATGTTTATTTTTCTACTCCTGTATAACAAAGAGTTGTTATAAGGAATGCTTTGGCAACAATGCAGGGGAAAAACTATAAGAGAGTGGTACAGAAGCTCAGTACATAAACCCACTCAAACATGCACACATAAATGGAATAGATCCCGTGCATGTGACAAAGTGTAGTGTAACAGTGTGTCAGCATCATCAGACTGGTTTATTGTGTGCATCATGTACTGTACGTGAGTGTGCATGGGTGTTGTGCATAAGAATATGCCATACGATAGTGCACAGGTTTGTTTAGGCAACAATTCAAGAATATGCACAAGTGCATGAGGCTAGCATGGCTGCATTTTCATGTATTATGCGTGGGCTGAAAATTGTAAAAAGAAGACCGATGTCATTGCAAGCGTAGCTGAGTGGGCGTGACAAGAATTGTAGCAAGGGCTATACTAATAGCAAATTGGAAGCTTTATTACATGACTAGAGGATGAGGCACGTACGTAGCAATAGCCTTACTCGCGCCGTGTTGAACACTGTCACCATGCACGCTACGTGGGAGGCGCAAGAATACTGCAACGATTCATTCAGATCCATCAATTTGGTACGATCGTTTTGCGAAGCGAGAAGTGTTCTTTTAATTCACCGGTATAAACTCTCTGTCTGGGTAAGGCAAAATTGTTGCGAACGGCTAGCTTAGTTTTAGGCGGAGGATGGGCGGAACAAAGAGGTTATCGAAATTTATTGTGAATTGGGAGAATGGAACGCGGGTTGTATACAATAATGGCGCTCATCGAGCAGGAAATGTGCATTAACTTTGCACAGCTGTATCTCCGTAACGGATAACATAAAAATTAGTACCGAAAAAATCAATAGCGACATGCAGGACACCCCTCTACGTACACCTTGACGAATTGGACGCTCCTACCTGAAGATGTGGCAGTTTCGAACCTCATGGGTAATCAGGTCTCATAACGTCGGCACGGAGCTCGTGTAAGACACGAAAGTACAGATCTACATACAGAAATGGTGTGTTACGAAGTTTTGAAAATAGAAAGTCGATAGCGTTTACAGTTCGGAAGTTACAGCGATTTAAACAAAATGCAATTTTTATAATATGCCTTTCGCGGAAACGATCCCATATATGTAGACTTTGAACAACTTCATAAGAACCTTGCATCTTCTCATCCATTTTTCCTCCCATGCATACAATGTGAATTTCTCATGTCTGAACCTGCGGCAGCAGGTTCAATATAGGATTGATTGAGGATTGATGAATATCATTAAAAAACTTCACTCGCGTCTGGAGGGACAACGGAGAAACGGATCGCTTATCTCTTTGTCGCGATGGAACGAAAACTCAAAGATCTACAGTTCTACGTTTGTTCCGTGTCATAAAACGGTGTGCTTTTAGAGAAACAAACGAATTTCTGTTTCTCGTGCCCAGTTATAAAATAATTCTTGGTCGTCGTCGTCGTCTTCTTCTTCTTCTTCCTTAGGAAGGTATAACTCGGGCTACGAACGGTTTTGAATAACGGCAATAGCACCAATATCTTCGGAATTCACCTGCACGGTGCCCTTTAAGGTCATGTAGACATCTAGAAAGACTACAGCGAGAAGTACCTCATGTGGTAGAAAGTTCTATATAGGATATGAAGTTATTGCAGAAGTTTATTTGGTTTATTGATGATTAAAATGAAGTTATTTTACAGCATGCAGCACTGCACGAAATTAATTTGGTGTTTCTACTTTGGCTAGTGAAGTTAAATGCCTTCGCGTAATCGAAAGAAGAGATCTAAGCAACGAGCGGAATACCTTCAAAAGCAAGACGATGTTTATCACAAGAAAACAAGGCTAAAGCCCGAGCGCGCTACAAGGCCGATCCCGAAAAGAAGAAGGCCTCTGTACGCGACAGCTACAAGGCCGATCCCGAAAAGAAGAAGGCCTCTGTACGCGACAGCTACAAGGTCGATCCCGAAAAGAAGAAGGCCTCTGTACGCGACAGCTACAACGCAGATATTAAATCTAAGCAATTTGCTAAAAGGCAGCGATATCAAGAGGACGTCGAGGAGAACCGTGCTGCTAAAAGGCAGCGATATCAAGAGGACGTCGAGGAGAACCGTGCTGCTAAAAGGCAGCGATATCAAGAGGACGTCGAGGAGAACCGTGCTGCTAAAAGGCAGCGATATCAAGAGGACGTCGAGGAGAACCGTGCTATTATAAGGCAGCGATATCAAGAGGACGTCGAGGAGAACAGCGCTGCTTCTATATAGGATATGACTCCGCATCAGGCGTGCGCAGAGCCTTGTGGGTCACCTAGGGGTTATTCTCGTTAGAAGCTCACTATCCCTAAGAATAGCTTTTTCAAGACCACCATTATGACCAACGCTGCCCCCACCCACACCACCAGCAGCAGCAGAGCTGCCCCCACCGCCACCACCAGCAGCAGCAGCAGAGCTGCCCCCACCCCCACCACCAGCAGCAGAGAGCTGCCCCCACCGCCAGCAGCAGCAGCAGCAGCAGAGCTACCCGAGAGGAAGCGATATCGCAGGGGTCACCGAACTACCACTACCACCCAAAGGTATGTGATGGCATGTTGTATTGCACTAGCATTAAAAAGCTATAGGAAGATGTGCATGCAACATGTGTACAGCACGCATCTGCCATTCACTTCACATGTAAAGCATGCACTCAACTGTCCTTTGTGACCTATATTGGGGTGTCATCCTTAATCTGATGCACAAAAAGGCTTCCTTATCTGATGTAAAAAAAGCTTTTGACACAATGTTTTGACTACAATCAGCAGCGCTGCCCTGCCTACACAAGCAGTAGCATCAGAGCTGCCCCCACCGCCACCAGCAGAAGCAGCAGAGCTGCCCCCAACTCCACCAGCAGTAGCAGCAGAGCTGCCCCCACCGCCACCAGCAGAAGCAGCAGAGCTGCCCCCACCTCCACCAGCAGTAGCAGCAGAGCTGCGCCCACCACCACCAGCAGTAGCAGCAGAGCTGCCCCCACCACCACCAGCAGCAGCAGCAGAGCTGCCCCCACCGCCACCAGCAGAAGCAGGAGCACCGCCGCTACCACCACCAGCCCCACCACCGGCACAAGCAGTATTGACACCTGTGCCCCTACCACCACTTCGCCTGCTGCCCCCCTGGCCGCTGCCACCACCACCCACATGGCTCCCATGGCCAGAACCAGGCCGCCGCGGCCATAGAAGAGCTGGGGGAGACATCGAGGACAAGGGACATAGAGGACAAGGCCGAACAGTAAATAATATTTAGAACTCCTATACATATAATTTCTATTATTAAAATTTTAAACCTCCCTCCCTCCCTTTGAAAATTAAAATCAATTTGTGACCACTTATAAAGACGCCAGAGGAAAAAACTAATGAAACAAGTAAATAAAAAAATTCTCTAACGAGAAAGTTGTTGGTATATAGGATTGACCAATGGTGGTGTAAAAAGCACGGAAACAAGAGTGACAGAAATTTGACTGGAAAATTGAAATAGGCCTATATTTAGCCCATTACTCAGGCATGTACTGTTATAACGTTAGTGTGCTAAATATAGGCCTATTTCAATTTTCCAGTCAAATTTCTGTCACTCTTGTTTCCATGCTTTTTACACCACCATTGGTCAATCCTATATACCAACAACTTTCTCGTTAGAGAATGTTTTTATTTACTTGTAAAGGAACCTTGGTGCCAGGCCTAAAAACCTATGAAGACAGACATATCAGCAGTTATGCAGACATAATACTTGAGCTCGTTGAATAATGAGTTCTCTTATGGTATTTCTTCCCGATCAATAAGAGACATCCTGGAAGGGGGGCCATTTCCATTTGGATCATAGGGGTTCACTACGTAAGTCCCAAGGCCCCAACAGGCCCAGCAGGAAGGAGCATTTTCTCCCGTATTACATGTAACATGTACCTTTGCGCAGGGGTGCATGCATACGGCTTTCACATACATCAAAGCAATGGAGTTTAATTACGTCTGTAAATGTAATTGCACATCATCAACTTCCACACGCTTACACAACACCAATACATTGATTTCCAAATATGTTCATTAAGTGGTCGATTCGCGGATCACCTGACTGCGATACTGCCCTCTTTCTCTTCCAAAACCAACTAACTGACGCCCACAGCAACAGTAACCAGGGCGTGGTTACTCCCATGATGAGGGCGACGGACATGAGGTAATCCTGTATTAGCAGGTTAATCGGGCTTTCGGTACCGCGCAACGCGTAGCGCATCGTGAAGGCGTAAATCATCAATCCCACAAAGAGGTACTCCACCGTTGCCTTGACGACGTACATCACCATGCGATAGCAGCGTGACTCGCTGCCATCCACTATCAGCAGCAATAAGAACATCAAGAGCGTAAATCCGTTGGACGCCAGGAACAGAATTCCCGCCACTTCCGCAAGAGCCTTTGGGAAGTCCAAAGCCAATGCGTAGCAATCTACATTCTCGTGATCATCACGCATACTGAAGTTGACGAGTGTGTAGGTACCGTTGGCATCGTGGATGTAACAGTCCGCTTTACCTTCGTCCGCATACCCGTTCCAATGTTCCAAAATGAAAACGTCCCAGAAAATGACCAGAGCCAGTGAAGCGACGCTTGCGACATACCAGCTCAATATGGTCATCGCCCACTTGCTGCTCAGGATACTCTCCGTTCTGATGGCGTGGCCCGGACTAGAGCTGTGCAAAGGAAGTTTACGCATGTGCACGGTCGGCAGCGTTTCTGCCGCTGTACCGGGGATATCTTCTTGAGGCTCAGAAACGGCTGGCGGCTTGCAGTCTTTTGCCGCAGATCTCTTTTGGTTCAAGTCTCGTATCCCTTCTCTGTGATGCAGCATGTTGAAGAACGTTTCGAGCATGTAGGTGATAGTCTTTCGATCTGCTTCCTTGAGCTTCGTTACGATTGCCCACTTGGCCTTCCACGACACCAGGCGTAGTACTGTGAATACGAAGGCAACCAGGTACGTCGTGCCGAGAGTAATGTAGATGGGCACGAGGAGCAAACTTTCGTAAGTGGTTTTCTGCCATCCAAGGTACGGACCATTTTCCATTGCAATGAATGCCAAGAGCGATGATTATAATTATAACAGTAGAGTATTGGTCATTTGGACGATGGCTGAGAACAAAGCTTTTGTGCACTCCTGACTAATATAGAATCCAGTCGCCGATTTGCCGCGGGAAGCAATGTTTGGTCGTGAGCTACTGCCGAGTCAAAATTGCAGTCTGCCTAGCGGTCCTTCTGCCAAAACACAACTAATTCATGATACTCCTATTTACGTAGTTCTACTATGCACAAATGGTTGTGAAATTGAGGCAGTCTTAAGCACATATTTAGCAAACCTTTGCTCGCTCCGTGCATATGATGAACTTGCGCTTCTAGTAGATATGTGGACGAGGCACCGTGCATATATACAAAACAATGATCCATGCTGCATGGATAGAATTTACGACCACCCGAGAGGAATGATATAGGAAAAAATATTCACGTATATGTATACAGGCCATATTGACATTTTCATGATCGCTAATGCGTGGCAAACTTCTGCGCAACACTGTCAATGTCAGTATTCACTCGGCGAACTCAATTGTAGTTCTATGCGCGTAAAGGTTAAAGGTCTCGAAGTTGCTTAAGCAAGAGGAATAGCTATATATAAGGCCTGAGAGTGCTCGGTGCATACCTTCAACACGTAAATGCGGTAATTGATCAGAATTAACCAGCCGTCAATTTACGAGCGTAGATGGAACGAGATTTCTTTGCCTGCTTAGTAATAAAAGTGTAAAGCTTATAATAGTCTTGCAGACTGAAGCCAAGACATTCTTTATTCTTCCATTTTACATGACATTGTCTGATTAATACTGGTGTTCAATAAAGCTGACTCAGTGACGTTTCAACTTTATGCACAGGCCACGTACAGTAATCATACCCGTGACCGCAAGGAGATATGAACCATGTTTGTTTTGGGATTGATTAAGCTTGCATGTAATATTTAGACCGAGATTCGGTCATAACAAGCTATGGTATAGGACCAAATATGACTATGTTTGCCGTGCATGATTTAGTCCTAGAACTATAGGTCCATCGAATTTTAGCAAGAGTTGATTTCCTTTTGCAGTATTATATATTTAAGATGCAGTCATCCGCCAGCATCCATCACAGCATTTCAATGGAGGTGAGACCCATCCACATCAATCACAGGTGAACTGTCACTGCAAGCTTTAAGAATCCTTGTGACATTGTAAGTTGTCATGGTAACTTTGACACGCACATTTGACGCCAAATGAAGGTTGATATGTATCTTAACTGACCGGATGCAAAACAAGACTAGCACAAATAACTCTCCTACCCCCCCCCCCCCCCCCCCCCCCCCCTCTCCCATAAATATTAGAGCGGATGTATTACGGTGTGACACCGCCACTTGAGCTCACTTGAGTTCAGGCACATTGTAAAAAGTGGGACAGTACTTTAGACGAAGGTGTTAACTCTGTTACTGGCTGAGAGGTTATGACGGAGGTACGTTACACATGAGGATTGCATGACGCTATTAAAGTTCAAAATGCATGTCTGTTCAGCTTTACCATATTCTAGATATATGAGGAAATTGGTCGCGTGCTTATACAATTTGATGATAGTTGGTCAAAAGTCGGGGAATAAGGTCTTCAGTTGAAGGTCTTATATCTGTAGGGGGAAGGGGGAGGGGGAGGGGGAGGAGATAAGGACCAAGTACGATGACGGGCAGGACCTGTTTCGTTATCTACGACTACATGGTTTGTTTTAAAACATCAATCAGACACGAAACTGCATGCTCATTAATACCGTATATCTTATGATGCGTCTAAAAAGACAACAACGCACTTCACAACGCTTTGTCACAGCGACGACCTAGATATTCATGAAAACAGCTCTTCAAATACTTTCAAATGACAAATTCCATATCTTACAATAAATCTACGATACATTCGTTACACTTACGTACTGTTGTTCTGGTGCACTGTGCACCCGGTTGTCCGGTTTGACTCGACTCAATATGCAGTATATTAACCATTCGCTCGTCATTCACACTACGCGATGGAAAATGGTCCTTACCTCGGATGGCAGAAAGCCTATTATGAATACTTGCTCCTCGTTCCCATCTACGTTTTCCTCAGCATGGCGTACTTTGTTGCCGTCGTATTCACAGTACTACGCCTGGTGTCGTGGAATTGGCCGATCATGACAAAGCTGAAGGAAGCAGATCGAAAGACTATCACCTACATGCTCGAAACGTTCTTCAACATGCTGCATCACAGAGAAGGGATACGAGACTTGAACCAAAAGAGATCTGCGGCAAAAGACTGCAAGCCGCCAGCCGTTTCTGAGCCTCAAGAAGATACCCCCGGTACAGCGGCAGAAACGCTGCCGACCGTACACATGCGTATTAAATTCCCGTGCACAGCTCTAGTCCGGGCCACGCCATCAGAACGGAGAGTATCCTGAGCAGCAAGTGGGCGATGACCATATTGAGCTGGTATGTCGCAAGCGTCGCTTCACTGGCTCTGGTCATTTTCTGGGACGTTTTCATTTTGGAACATTGGAAAGGTGCGGACGAAGGTAAAGCGGACTGTTACATCCACGATGCCAACGGTATACCTACACACTCGTCAACTTCAGTAAAACCGAACCGCGCGAACGTCACGAGACTATAGACTGCATCGCATTGGCTTTGGACTTCCCAAAGGCTCTTGCGGAGGTGGCGGGAATTTTGTTCCTGGCGTCCAATGGAATTGCGCTCTTGATGTTCTTATTGCTGCTGATAGTGGATGGCATCGAGTCACGCTGCTATCGCATGGTGATGTATGTCGTCAAGGCAACGGTGGAGTACCTCTTTGTGGGATTGATGATTTACGCCTCCACGGTGCGCTACGAGTTGCGCAGTACAGAGGGCATCAACCTGCTAATACAAGACTATCTCATATCCTTCGCCCTCCTCGTGGGAGTAACCACGCCTTGGTTACTGTTGCTATGGGCGTCAGTTAGTTGGTTTTGGAAGAGAAAGAGGGCAGTGTCGTGATCCGCGAGTCGACCACACAATGAAAGTATTTGGAACTAAATCGATAATTGGTGTTATGTAAAAGTCAGCTCAATTCGTAACTATACAGGAGTAATTTGCATTGCTATAAATTGAGAGGGGTATAGCGGATTGTTTTATTAGGAAAGCCCCTCCAACAAATAAGTAAAGGCGAGGGCCCGCCCCACGAATTATGGCCATTGTGAGGAGAAGATAATTAATGTGTGAGACCATCCAGATAAGTTCCGAAGGTCGTTCGCGGGTCATCATGTGTAGACTCTGTTTACGTTGTTAGGCTTATTTTGCAAAAGGCGACTACGCGTGTCTGGATACATGCAGTTTGACGAGCAGCTTGATGCTAGGGGTAGTCCAAGCGCGCAAGCGCGGGCCTGCGGCTAGTTCGGGTCGTCACATACAACATGAACTGATATCAATACATGAAAACGAAACTGCCCTGATACATAAGCACTACACGTCTATGACGTGTCGCTATCAATGCTGATCGATGTGTGAATTAATACATAATTCTTTCCCATATGCAAGATCTCTCGCGAATTATGGAACACCTTTGGAAAATTCTGGGAACAGCCGGTTCGTCAAACGCATATCTCCTCTGCCAATACGAGGATCGTATTAGTTGCACTCACGTGAGACCTAGCGCATATTCACTCACCCCCGTAAAACATAAACAGGTCACCTGGTGTTCCGATTCCATAATGCAACAGCGTTTCAATAATGTACGGGTCTTGCCACTGGAATTTGGGTCCTGAAATATTTGGTCCCGGACCAAAATTTTCGTTGAAAATTTTGGTCCGCCCGGACTGATAATTTCGAAAAATACGGTCCGCCCTGAAATGTTTGGTCCGGACATTGTTTTCTAAGTCTATGATAAAGTTCACCCCCATTTGCACAGTAATCGCTGTAGTACATACATGCAGGTAACTAAATTTAGTTATGTTTGTAGCTCTTGAGTTCATCGGCGGGATTGAGTGGTAAGTGAATTTATAACCACGGATGCTCTGCCTCTTGATCTGTTATAATTTCATCTATTAAATGCAATATAGCGTACTGCAAGTGATGCTTTGGGACTCCTTACTCGTAGAACCAAAACCATTTGGAGTTAGTATATCAAGGCCACAGTGTGTCCAGCAAGGTTATCTGCAATTGTCTCAATTGGCCCTGATGTCTGCTTAGTTGCAGTAGTTTATTTGTGCAACTCATTGTATATAAATACTCAGTAAAGGTAAAGTTCATTAACACACCAAGATTTATGTACAGAGCATTCTTCTGCACTAGATGGAAGAGAGTGGAGGCCAACACACTTGATGTGAAACCACTGTTCACCAGACCACACTGCACCATATCCCCATAGGTGGCAGGCATCCTACAGCTGCAAAACACATCTACATTCATGATGCGGGTGTGACATGCTCTTTTGACTTTCCTGGTGGGAAAGGAGTGTAGTTTCTTGTAGTATAGCACTTAAGGAGGTGGTTTCGCATAGTAGCCTGGTCAAACTCAATTTCTTCTAGGCAGTGACCCAGGGCAGAGTGCAGTGCAAATGCTATCGCAAAAACCCCACAATCATCACTGCCACACTGCTTTTGGACAGTAGCAACATTCACAGCTATGAATGAATTCCCCCCACTCTCACATATTGATGTTCTGTACACCTGGCATAACTGATGGGTTAGGGTTGAAGACAAATGACTTCCAGCCTTACAACAGTCAAAAAGAGTGACTGTACCACCAAGTCGTGCTGACCTTACCCAGTGGGAGTCCCACACTATATGAATCTGAATAGCATCCATCTTGGCTGGAAGAAATCCATTGTTTTGTGCTAGAAGAGTGCTCTGCCATCCATCAATCTTGGGGAACTGCATTCTGAGAAGCTCTTGTGCATAGAACATATGCTCATCAGTAAGCCAATCACCGCCCACTTTCATTTCACCTGTGAAAGGGCACTTCCTCTGTTGGAAAAAAAAAAGTAAATCATCAGTTTACACACACAATGCACAGAGCATGGGGTTGTTTGTCATGTAATGTGATAGACAGCAAGGCTCTGAATAGACCCTTAAACCCTTTATGGAGGATGAATACTAATTCAACTGAACTTCCTGTCATAGTACTGCACCTGTGGGATAGGGGGTCAAGGAATGTTTAAGAAAACTAGTATATGTGGAAATAAAGAAATTGTTAGTTGCATTGAATCGTACTACATTATACGAGTTGTTTGCATTAATATTGTATCATACAAAAATAAAATCCTTATGGCAGTGATATTGCTTTTTGAAATTAATAAATGAGTGCCATCCAAATAAAAATGATCAGAAGCTTTGACCGGGTGTGTAATTGTTTGTACTATAGGTAGTAACTTCCTCTGCTATACACAGAAATTAATTTACCCTACAAATGGTATCTCTTTTTTTAGAAACTGAACAATCCTCCAGTACAGTGCAATCACTATCAACGCCACCAACTTCAACACAGTCATTTTGATGGGTGCGATTACAGGATGATGAATGGTCTATTGAAAATGTACCAAGTTTATTTTAAGAAAGTGAAAAAGGATATACGAGACAAACCTTTTGATTGGCCTCCTGTATGACTATCTGAATCACCTTCAAACACATTGCCATTCTCAACAGAAGGATGAGGCTTGCCAGAATACCAGAAGGAGCAACCTTTAAACAATGCCCATGGTTGCTAAGAGTTGCATACATCCATGTATTTTTAACTTATATACATGCATGACATCACTTATTACATCCTTAGGAGAACTCGCATGGTCACCAGTGGGAAATGCATCAGCTGCAGACTGACAATGTCTCTTAATTGTATGATCTTCACACACTAAAATAAAACTTTTACTTACACAATCTCCTTGTGAAAACTTTGATCTTCATCTCCAATACAACACGCATCACTCGACTTGTACATTTTAAAGTGGCTGCCAGTAGCACGAGCAGTCTTCCCTTCCTCATTGCGTATCTCATATACACCATGTGGCAGCACATTAATGATTGTTTACGGCCCAAGAAATCTTTCTGTCAGTTTACCACCCTTGACTTTTTACGGGAGAAGTTTCTCAGCAAAACCAACTGCTCACACTGAAATTGGCCTGGTTTGCAGTGCTTTTTGTCGTACACTTCTTTCTGCTTGAATTGCGCAGCGATAATGTTGCCTTTGGCCTCTTCCAATATGCGTGCATGCTCTGAAAATGCAGCAGGATAGGGGTGTTCTTCAAGTTCCCAATATGTCTTGCACAGATCTTCAGGACATTGCCGTTCAAACTAAACATCAATCGGAAGAGTTGCTCGGCGACCAAACATCAACATGAATGGTGTGTATTTAGTAGAGTCATGTTGGGAAGTGTTATATGCGAAGGCACAAGTGTCTAGGTAGTGACTCCACATATCCTTCTTTGAAGACACATATTTGACCAGCATGTTTTGAAGCGTCTGATTGAAGCGCTCATCAAGACCATTGGCCTACAAGTCAGAGTTGAGAGAGATTGGATGACGTCAGTTTGTGTGTACACATTTCGATATGTATACTTACACAACAGCATTCATGGAACAAACCTGAGGGTGGTATGGTGTAGTTAGCCTCCTCTTAATTCCCAGCATCTCTGATAGTTGGTCATTCAGTGCATTACAGAACTCGCTGCCATTGTCTGAAAGCAACACACGTGGTAGTCCCATTCGCATAAAGACCTGTAGTTAAAGTAAGGACATGACTATAAATATTGCATGCAAGAGCTAGAACTCACCAGAACATATGATCAGTTGTATGGTTAAAGCATGCTTTACACCAAAAACTAATCAAACCACAGCTACATGTACAAATACCTACATGTACAAATAAATACTTGTCAGTACATAAGCTAACCTTAAACAGTGACTTGCCACTGTAGATGCCATTTTGTTGACCGTAGGTACAATCTCAACCCACTTTGTGAAATAATCACTGATAGTGAGGATGTAGCGACTTCCGTCCTTTGCAACTGGGAGGGCCAATGAAATCAATGCCAACCATATACCAGGGAGCTTTAACTGGAATGGGATAAAGTTCAGGCACTCCAGTAGTTAGCTTTCTGTTCATGCGTTGACACACATCACATTTTGATAGCTGCAGAAATACTGAATTTGAAATATAAACATAAAAGAGTACCAGTTGAATAAGGAGCTTACCAAGCTAACAACGTCTTTAATCATGCCATGCCACATGAATCATTCCTTGATCCTGTACAGTGTCCTGTTCTTACCCATGTGACCAGAAGTGGAATCAATGTGACATGCCAGTAGGATTATCTGGCGCTCTTCCAAACTCTGGATGTAACGCAACAGCACTTCCTTCTGCGTAAATGATGGCTACTTTATTGGACACATACATACATACATACATGTCATTAATTTAACGCTACTAACCTTTCCCTTTCCCTGCTTGTGCTTATACAATAGCTCTCCTTCAACAGATATTGTCAACTTCACAGCCTTTCTTCGTATCACCCACAGCAATTCGGCCGTCCGCACGCGGGTGATTACAAACTACGTATTCAGTCATGCATCCGTGCATATCACAAAGCGTGCACTCACGATTAACGTAGTCCCATTATTTCACCGCCCAATCCTGTACGGGAATATCATTAAACGGCCATTTAACCCTCTCCTCACGTGTGATTGAATTTGAATTCGAATACCTCTTTTAAGTTTACAACACGCCGAGGCTACAGCTGCAGTAGAGGACAGGTCCCACGAATTTTTAATTAAGGTATGTGAGGTCAAAAAAAGCTAGTTTTCAAATGCCTGAAACCGAAAACAATGTGCACTCGTTGTCGCTCAGGGGTTAGAACAAGGCTATAGCTAGTTGTATGTACTCACATTGGTCTGAGGCCTCACCACAGTGGTCTTCTTAGGGTGATGTGATTCGGAAGGGTGTGGCTATCTTCGGTGAGTAATTTGTCTCTAGATCTAATAATGGTATACACACGGAAATGTGTATCACTCAGCACATTCATAGATGTCTAAATAATCTGTTAGTGGTACATTTCATTGTATGTGACGCAAGGTTTATCCAGTAAGCTTCACATTGGTATGAGACATCACCTCAATGGTCTTCTGAGGGTCACGTGATTCTGAAGGGTGTGGCTATCTCAGGTGAGTCGTTTTTCACTAATAATGGTATACATACTGACGTGAGTATGTGACACAAGGTTTGTCCAGTAAGCTTCACATTGGTATGAGACATCACCTCAATGGTCTTCTGAGGGTCACGTGATTCTGAAGGGTGTGGCTATCAGTTTGTTACTGACGTGAGTATCACTACATTTCATTGTATGTGACACAAGGTTTGTCCAGTAAGCTTCACATTGGTATGAGACATCACCCCAATGGTCTTCAGAGGGTCACGTGATTCTGAAGGGTGTGGCTATCAGGTGAGTCGTTTGTTACTAATAATAGTATACATACTGACGTGAGTATCACTACATTTCATTGTATGTGACACAAGGTTTGTCCAGTAAGCTTCACATTGGTATGAGACATCGCCCCAATGGTCTTCTGAGGGTCACGTGATTTTGAAGGGTGTGGCTATCAGGTGAGTCATTTGTCACTAATAATGATATACATACTGACGTGAGTATCACTACATATCATTGTAAGGTTTGTCCAGTAAGCTTCACATTGGTATGAGAATCGCCCCAATGGTCTTCTGAGGGTCACGTGATTCTGAAGGGTGTGGCTATCAGGTATGTCGTTTGTCACTAATAATGGTATACATACTGACGTGAGTATCACTACATTTCATTGTATGTGAAGCAAGGTTTGTCCAGTAAGCTTCACATTGGTATGAGACATCACCCCACTGGTCTTCTAATGACCTATGCAGCACTCACTGGAAATGCATCAAGAATCTTTTCACCTATCAGAGTCATGTTAATGAATAGTTTTTCATATTGTTGACTTGGTTCTGAGTACAGTGCTACACAAGTATATAGCCACACACAATTACACACAAAGTTCATCCACCTGCTGCACAAGGTGTAAGAACGACTCAGAATGGTTAGCTGAGGCGACCAAAGCGGTCAGTCAATGCCTTGGTTATTTTATATGAAGAAATGCATTTTTATATATTTCTTGGACGATGGTTTATGCTTCAGCTTGCCCTGGAGACTATAATATATGTTCTGCTGCGTGATGTTACTTATTATATGCATCGTATAAAGAGGCGGGGCACGCAAACGATCTATCGCTAGAATGTACCTCGTTCTCTAGGTGTCTTCTTTGGTGCCATCCATAAATTACGTCACTTCGAAGGGTCCCCAGCATGCAGGGTGGTAGCAGCCAGTGTGACGATGTATACATGAAGCATACATCAGTATAAGAGGGGTCCATATAGGTGACGTAATTTATGAACGGCAAGGGCTCAGGATGCCAATTAACTCCAACCTCCCATTATGGAAATGTCTTTCAGAATGCCTCACGCTCTCAGCAGGCGAGGTCTGCAATCGCCATGTCATTAGTAAAACATCATGACGACGCATGCGTTATGCAGCCACCTGAATCACGTGATGATTATTTTCGTCTCGCGTCGGTAAGTATGGCTCACAGAATGTTTTTTTGATAGGATGTATGACCGCTGTGGAACACTATACATCTTCCACTGTAAGTCAGAGAGGTGCCATTTTATTCCAAAATCGTCAAACGAAAGCCAGGTGAGTTACCTTTAGCCTACGCTCGTTTTGAATTGAAAGCTTTGCTTGTCAGGAAATTGTGTATTGGGATAACGTTCTGCGAAGCAATTCAGGCAGGTTTTTGGTTAGAAAGAACGGCCGGCTACGCTACACAGCGAGGTGAGCTGTCAATTACGTGTTTTTGTGTGGCACTTTGTTTGCTTCCAAGGCGTAACGTCGGGAACAGAATAATGGTGTTCTCTACTGCATTTTGGCAGAAATGTTGGATTCCTTGATCTACCTGAAACATCCTGGCTGAACAAGAGCGCTAAAACGTACGTGATGTAACAGCACCTCGTTATTGTTACCCTTTTCCTTTCGCTCAAATGGCGGTGTATTCTACGTGCATTCGGATTGACAGCAGTGAACTATTCTAAAGAAAGACAAAGACCTGTGTTGTGGAAGTCAGATGTTACAACGTCACCATCAACTGCTGGGAGATAAGGCCATTTTTTGGTAAACGTGTTGTTTCAGTTATGCTTTCTTTTCTACGAACAGGTTTGTTCTCTTATCAACTTTCTATGTTTCATATTTGTAAACTTGAAACATTAAATTTTTTGACTATGTGATCAATAACCTGAGAAATAATGATAGTATTAACTAGTATATTTAACTTTCCTTACGTCATACGATAGTTCTATATTGCGCGTACACGGTAGGTTCCTCGGTCACGTACAAAATTGCACGACGTTACTCTCGAATTACCCCGTGCGCATACAAATAATCCTCCGGGACCGAGAAATCATTCGTATGAAATCGGTCCACTCACGATTTCGTGAGCACATGACGCGCAAAATTCGGAAGCACGCTCTTCCGGGTGATATTGCGTGCTGTCACGGGCCCGGAATCAAAGCCCTGAATTGCTGTGACCCTCTTTTTGGTCTCACTGACACATTCAGGATACTTCTTCGACACTAAATAGGCATAGGCCTCCTCGACAAGATCATCACAATCAGAACCATCGTCAACTATTTCTTTAAACTCCGCCATCACTCGCAAACTGAGTATCAACCACGTGGACGTTAGAAATAAATCTCCCGACCTTTTTTTCTGGACACGGACCTTTTTTTTTCAGATTAAATTGGTCCGACCGGACCAAAATTTTCAGAAAATTTTGGTCCGGGACCAAAATTTTCAGCGGACCGAAATTTCCGTGACAGTCTAGTCTGGCATCCGTACAGTATATCAAGCCACTCGCTCGTATACTGTCCCATTCACACTACGTGATGGAAAATGGTCCTTACCTCGGGTGGCAGAAAGCCACTTATGAACATTTGCTTCTCGTGCCCATCTACGTTATCCTAGGCACGACGTACTTCGTTGTCGTCGTATTCACAGTATTACGACTGGTGTCATGGAAGGCCAAGTGGTCAATCGTAACGAAGCTGAAGGAAGCGGATCGAAAGACTATCACCTACATGCTCGAAACGTTCTTCAACATGCTGCATCACAGAGAAGGGATACGAGACTTGAACCAAAAGAGATCTGCGGCAAAGAACAGGAAGCCGCCAGACGTTTCTGAGCCTCAAGAGGATACCCCCGGTGCAGTGGCAGAAACGCTGCCGACCGTACACATGCGTAAACTTCCTTTGCACAGCTCTAGTCCGGGCCACGCCATCAGAACGGAGAGTATCCTGAGTAGCAAGTGGGCGATGACCATATTGAGCTGGTATGTCGCAAGTGTCGCTTCACTGGCTCTGGTCATTTTCTGGGACGTTTTCATTTTGGAACATAGAAACGGGCACGTGAAGGAAGGCAATGCGGACTGCTACATCCGTGGTGCCAACGGTACCTACATACTCGTCAACTTCAGTCAAACTGGACTGCGCGAACGTCACGAGACAATAGATTGCTACGCATTAGCTTTGGACTTCCCAAAGGCTCTTGCGGAGGTGGCGGGAATTCTGTTCCTGGCGTCCAACGGATTTACGCTCTTGATGTTCTTATTGCTGCTGATAGTGGATGGCATCGAGTCACGCTGCTATCGCATGGTGATGTATGTCGTCAAGGCAACGGTGGAGTACCTCTTTGTGGGATTGATGATTTACGCCTTCACGGTGCGCTACGAGTTGCGCGGTACAGCGGGCCTCAACCTGCTAATACAAGACTATCTCATATCCTTCGCCCTCCTCTTGGGAGTAACCACGCCCTGGTTACTGTTGCTGTGGGCGTCAGTTAGTTGGTTTTGGAAGAGGCAGAGGCATTCAAATGATCCACGAGTCTACCACATAATTAACGCATGTATAAATCGATAAATTGATCTTGTGTAACAGTGAGTGAAGATGTGCAACTGATCAGTTACTGCCAGATAGCCTGGTTTGCTATAAATGGGGGGCAGGTGGGCTAATGCCCCACCCAAGCCCCACCCACGCCCACCTACACCACACCACATCCTCGCACGCACACACAAACACACACACACACACCTACACCTAACTATTCAGTACTTTGGTACATGTATTTGCGCCAGAAGGAAACTTGCATATGTATGTCAACATAGCAGCCGTAGGTTATCAATGCAGATGGGAATTGATACTTGCGCGACTTCTGCAAGTATTTGTAGGTTCGTGAATTAGTCAGCATGCAGAGTCTGCACAACTCTGCATGCTATATGCTTTGGAGCAGTGACGTTCGTCGACTTCAGTACATGCATGACAGTGTGCGCGTAAGTGATCGTGCATCTTTTTGATTGGATTCGTGTGCGCATTCTCGCGCGGCAAAGAGTCAACTGAAGCATATGGATCGATAAAATAGTCAGTACTCCAAACGTACACTTTAATGCATGACTTGGACTGATCCGGACGTGTTCATTAGTATGCGTACTATTTATGCTCTCTATTGTTTTGTGCAGTAAACCGCCCCTAGAGACATAACAGGTGATATCACAGGTGTTTACCTATGACGAAACCGTACGGTCATACAGTCCCTGTATAAGTCTATAGCACCCATTCATGAATCATCCTGCGGACTCTGCATCACACTCGGGGTCTGTCACGCCTAATTATGTCCTACCCGGAAATGGTCCGGCGGACTTAATCAGGCAGCCTGAAATGGTCCGCTGGACCATTTAGGGCAGCCTGAAATGGTCCGCCGGACCATTTCACGCTGCCCTAAATGGTCCCACTATGCCTGCTTTGGTCCGTTCAGACCACTTCAGGCAGGCTGTTTTTGTCCAAGATAAAAAGTACATAATATAGCCTGCATATATATATTTGAGCGGACAATATGTATGCTACACAACACATTGAGATACACAGCAGAAGTACATGTATATAGTATTCAAATAGCAGCAAGAAAGATGAATAATACAACGTGGGGAATGCTTACATTTTTATAACAACTTCAAAATGAGTTTGCACATGCATTGGTTATAAAGATGGATTCTTCCTGGTGTAGGTCATTCACTACTTCATGAGGAGAATGAAGTGCCCACTCATAGATCTTTCCAGTAAAGTTTAATACATGAATTTATGTATTCAACAAGCAGGAAACTGCGGTGATTTCCAAATCTGTGGCCCATTCTCCAGGAAACTGCATCTTAGATTGCACAATGATGATTGCATTGATGTATTATGAGGCAAAAGGCAGGACAGCTTTTAATCTGAGGAATTAGATATCATGTAAGTTGTAATAAGTAACCTCATTTCTTCATGATATTCCTGGAATCCAGTAATAATCAATGCAGCGGAAAAAACAGTTTCCATCTGGACTAATTCTCGCTGTTCTCAAGGGTTTTTGTGAGACTTCAATCATTTGTGGCTGCATTGGGCCGTGATGCAAGTAATTATCCAGACAAAAATTCAATCCATGTGAATTGCACTTGTTATTTGCCATTCTATGCATACTGGGTTGTAGGATATCATATCCACATGATCCGCTTCCTTTTCAAAGGATTTATAAGAGGCATCCACATGATCTACTTCCTTTCCCAAGGCTTGGGAGGAGGAATTAGTATGCATCCCCCAGCAATGCCACTACATAGTGCACATGCTTCTTTTTCTATACAGCCACTCACAGAATGTATCCAAGTGTACGGAAGATATAAGAAAGTATTTATTCCCTAGAAATTGCACCTCTCTTAAACACAACTTCCTTGCTCTGCACCAAATTTGAATTAGTCCCACTGCTCCAACAACGGTGAAGCCTCTATCCACATGTGAATAGATTTTGTTATTTCTCAAGCTCCTCATGCATGTCTTCATTTACTACCACAAAATCACCTCCCAAAATTTCTTGCAGTGGAAAATCACCATAAAAGGACATGTAATCCTTCGGTAAAGCAACTGTAGTATCCTTGCTCAATGCATATTCACCCTCCTTTAGTTCCATGGGTGCTTTCTGTGTACAGAATTATAATCTTTAACTTGGAATTTTCATTATGTTTAAATGCTCACATCAAATGCTTTATCATCTTCTTCAGCCTCATACTGCAAAGTGGAGGCTCCAATTCTCCACAGACACATAAGATGTGGAGAATGTAGCTGACTCCATAATATCAACTGTCAATTTCAAGTAAACTTGACCATTCTTATTGACAAGGTGAAGACGGAACAGAGTGATGTTGTAAGGACTAGTTGAAATGATGAGGTGAATTGCTACATGATGACTGGTGTTCTGAGGAATTGAACATCTTATAGGTGTGCACCATTTACATGATTGATACAGACAGAAGAATTTGCAACAGATTGCAAGGAGTAAAATCCTTTGCTGAGCTTTTCAGTTATAATGTATGGCCCTACCCATTTGGCGTCCGATTTCCCTCCCTTCCTCTTTTTCTGAAGAAAATCCTGTTTAACCACCTTAACACCAATTTCAAACAATGAGGCTCTAGTGTATTTGGCATCATATTGCTGCTTTTGCTTAGCCTACGAACAAAAGTGTACATGATGCCAGAGTGTAATATGTATACTTTATACCTGTGCAACAAGGATATTGTACTTCACATTCTTCAAAATCCTTTGTCTTTGTTTGGACACCTGTTCCATGTGGTTGGCTGTGTTTGGTTCTTTGCTGAAGTGCAATGTAAATTTAAAATAAACAAATTCTAGCTTTGGCAAAAAAAAACTTAACAGTTTACAAATTGACTCCAGGTCTGTATCAATTGGTAATCTTGCCTTTCTTCCGAACATCACTTCAAATGGAGTGTAGTTAGTTGATTCATGGTATGAAGTGTAAGGAGAAATCAGACAGTATCTTATCCCTAACTGTTTCATCATTGCATTGTTCCTGAATTCAGAACCATTGTCCGTTGTCAAAATGCTGGGCAATCCCATGCACATGAATAGCTAGATATACGGTAAACTGCACACAATGAATGATCAGCATACCTTGTATAGCGCACTTGCCACTTATAGTGCCTCTTTTTGGTACAGCAACTGCTTCAACCCATTTTGAAAAGTGATCCCTCAGTGTAAGAGTGTACCTACACGCAATGAAAAAATAAAGAGTAATCTATCCTATTAAAGCATGCATTGCATGAAAAATATGAGCTGACCTGTTTCCTGATAATGACATTGGTGAAATCGGCCCAATAAAGTCAATTACTACATGATACCAAGTGGTATATACAGGACTCAGGATTAAGTTCAGTAGAAGTAACAACAGTTTATCAGAATTCTTCTGGCAAGCCTAACAGGATGCTACCTGCATGTGAAAACATGACAGTAAATATGTGTGACTAATTGCAACCATTACTAGATGAAAGATTCTTTGTTGAGTGTTGAAAATGTCAGGGACAGACGAAGAAGGTGATACTCTTGAACTGGCCTACAGTTACAAGGTCAATGGAAAGTACCCTGAAGGATGCGATGTGAACAAGAAACGATCGATCAGACGAAAGGCGGAAATGATTTTCTTAAAGAATGGCGAAGCATGGACTAAGAGAAAATGAATGGAAGTACTAAGTTGCGTGCAGCATGTAACTATGTGCTGATCATCGTTGATAAGTGTGGTAGTAGGAGGCAGTGACTTATAAAATCCCTCATTACAAGGATACGATTCGAAGTGTGCGCTGTTTGCATCGAATGTATAGCCTACGGTTTTAGGGTCTTACCGTTTCCCCTTCTCAGTGTTGCCAGCTCTTTCGCATGTTTACTGAAATAGGTTGTAAGGCTCATTTTGGATGCATGTGAGAAGCAGAGGATTCTACATTCCTGCCATTCTGACCCTACGTCTGGCCATCTGGGAACAAAATGTACCATCAAAACCATTAGAGAACGTTTCACGTGGAGAGGACACCTTCCAAAAAATAATTATAATAACATGGGACCAAAAAATGTCACGTGGGACAATATCGAGTACAAGAACTGCAAAGCTGCAGTGAATGCATTTCCTGTGGAGGGAGGGAAGATACAGGTATTGCAATGAAAGCCAATGTTTTGAAGGGGACCTAAAATTGTCCGGCCGGACAATTTCAGGTAGCCTTGTTTTGGTCCGGCCGGACCGAAATTAGACGCGGACCAAATCGGTCACTATTTGATCATGAGTGCAGTCATGCAGATTTTCATAGTACAGTGTAATGCACTTGTGATCAGCGTGCGTGATTGGGTAAAATTGTGCGCCGGGCAGTGGCAAGTCATATATAATTAATATTGTATATAATACGACAATCACCTTGCACGATAAACACAGGCACGCGTAATATGCGCGAATTTTCCTGCCTGGAGCTATTTGCTTGTACATGGCAATGTGTCTGACCTTTATGTACGTCATGTGTTGTCGTTTGATATGTGTACATGTATATTGCAAATCACTTATTGTGCTACCTGCAGCATGCAGGCGCTACACATGTACTGCATTGTGTCATGAGTTGAGAATGCCGATGCATCAAAGCCGATGAATGGTAACCCAACTGGGCTATATGTTACGCGCGGAGCATGGATTTGCCTGATATAGCAGGTAACATGTATGATAGTTGGTTTGTATTTTATTTTATGGTTTTGATGGTACGTTTTGTTCCCAGATGGCCAGGTGTAGGGTCAGAATGGCAGGAATGTAGAATCCTCTGCTTCTCACATGCATCCAAAATGAGCCTCACAACCTATTTCAGTAAACATGCGAAAGAGCAACACTGAGAAGGGAAAACGGTAAGACCCTAAAACCGTAGGCTATACATTCGATGCAAACAGCGCACACTTCGAATCGTATCCTTGTAATGAGGGATTCTATAGTCATTGCCTCCTACTACCACACTTATCAACGATGATCAGCACATAGTTACATGCTGCACGCACCTTACTAGTTCCATTCATTTTTCTCTTAGTCCACGCTTCGCCATTTAATAAATCTTTTCCGCGCCTTTCGTCTGATCGATCGTTTCTTGTTCACATCGCATCCTTCAGGGTACTTTCCATTGACCTTGTAACTGTAGGCCAGTTCAAGAGTATTACCTTCTTCGTCTGTCCCTGACATTTTCAACATCTTCCAATAATAATTATAATAAAGCGGGACCAAAAGATGTCTCGTGGGACAATATCGAGCACAAGAACTGCAAAGCTGCAGTGAGTGCATTTCCTGTGGAGGGACGGGAAGATACAGGTATTGCAATGAACGCCAATGTTTTGAAGGGGACCTATTAAAATTGTCCGCCCGGACAATTTCAGGCAGCCTTTTTTTTTGGTCCGGTGTCACAGGAAAATCTGTCGCCCGTAAATTGTGTCGCGGCGACAGTTATTCCTAAGGAAATTATGTCGCTCACAATTAACGTAGCGACCGTAAATCCTGAGGAGATTCTGTCGCCGGGAAATACTGTCGCCCACATGCTCTGTATCATTCGTATGTTTTTCGAGTCACATGGATCAGTCCGAATACGGCGTACTGCTAGCATTTTGCTATAACCGACCTATCCTCCTTTTATAAAAAGAACGAAAGAGACTGTCTTCGGAGGAGAGCAAAGAGTTTTGTTGTGAAGGAAGGAATTCTTTTTATCGCGGCGATAAAGAAGGTGGAGATTTCATGTGATCAAAAAATAATTTTTGAGCTAACTGACGATGTTATAGGTTGTGACCGAGAAGGAGAAGCAAAACTTTCTTGAAGGTGTCATTGCGCTGAACTTGGTGGTGGTCACTTTGGACGAGATATGACGCTTTCCAAAAAAGCGAAGAGGTTTTATTGGCGTGGAATGGTAGATGACGTGAAAGAATTTTGCAAGACGTGTGACAAGTGCCAAAGAGCAAACAGGTACATTTTTTATGTACTGATGCTATTCAATGCATATGTTACAGTTTTTCTCTCTCTGTGTAGAAAATTTGACAAGACTTCTGCAGAGCTCCACCCAATTCCTGTAAAGGGGAAGTATGGCACACCATTGGTGTCGATTTGATTGGTTCTTTACCAGAAACACCACGGCATATAATTACTATCTCTTGTCTATTTTCTAAGTGGCCTGAAGCAGGCCATTCCATCAGAATGGTTTTGTGACAATTAGTTTATATTTTGTGCTTTAAACAGTTAATAAATGCATTTCATTTATGTAGCACCTAGAGGGTAGTTCACATTGCTCAAGTCACAGTAAACCTTTATTGGAGCAAGGTATTGTATAACTGAGAATACAAGTGCAGGATTTCATAGATGGGGTAACATAAATTAATCACATGAGTTAATTGATGAATACAAAAGCACACACACATACACACACACATACACACACACACACACACACTCTAATATTGCAGTGCCTGAAGATGCAGTTGATGATATTGTTGTCAGTGAAGCAGTAGCTACAAGAACATCAAATGTGATAACTTTGACACAACAGAATGTAAAACCGAAACCCAGCAATCAAAAGCTGATGAAAATGCAAGGAAAGAGGGGTATTGAGTCCAGAGCAGGTTGAAGTTGAGACAGAATCGGATTGTAGTGTTCTCGAAGAACAGCTTTATTCTCCAAGCCTTAGTCATCTGTGGAGGTCTGGTGCTTGTATATTGCATTATGAAGCCAAAGAGGATTATCAAGACTTTAATGTGTAAGTAAGTCCTTACTTGTAGCAAAGCATAACATTTGAATATATTTAATTATGAAGCAGGATTCAACCTTTGACATGCAAGAAGGTGAGCAAAGACATTGATGTGGCCTAATGGGCCATACTTTCTATGGTGAGTACCCATTAAAAGAACTACTTGGAGGAAATTTTGTCATCATAAATGAACGCTTTCAAGATGAGTTTGAAGAATTCAGCGGGTAAGATCCAATGCACAACTGGAACAACACAAACATTGGTAAAAGGAGTTGAATTAATTAAATTGTGGCTCAAATCTATCAATGCCTGCTTGAAGTCTGTTGCTGTCCTTGGAATTTTCTGATGATTTCATCTGATCTGGATGATATATGCCAGTGGGGACTGACAAGAGAAGTTATTTCTGTGGCAAGCAATTTACCGTAGATGGTTTGTTAGAACGTACGGAACAATGTGCAAGTTTATCTTGTCAGATAGTAGAAGAGCAACATATAAACACAATAAGCTATATTCCAGTTTGCAATATTTGGCAAAAGAAGACTTGATATTCACTAGGATTGACACTTATCCATGGAAATCATTCACATGTGCAGCAGCCTATCAATGTGTCACATCATCCTGCAGCAACAACTAGAATTGCAGCTGATGAGTGGAAACTGCTTTTTAGATCTATGTCATTTGTTGCAACAGGATCTCAAGACTTTCATCAAGAATTGCATCTTCTTATAACTACAAACATGATCCATAAATCAAAGAATCCTGTGTTTTCTCCCTTGTATCCTCTGATAAAAGTACATGTTTGGAACAGTACATCAACTTAAGCGATCTAGAATGCAGAGTTTGGGTGTTTCGGCCACTGAAGTGGAGATAATTGCAGCTGCTTCTTTTTTTAATGCAACCATTTATGCATATGCTCAATGTGATTCATACAAGTGGCTAAAAACTCAGCAGATGAAGCTAACAGTGGTTTGCACCAAGATGAATGCATTTATATACATAACAAAACCTCAATCAACATTTTGAAACAGTTAAAAAAAAAAGTAACGTTTTTTACATGGTGATGTTTCTAATTTACATGTGTTTCAATCACTTCAATATTGTCCATATTCATTATAAGCTTGTATTTCATGTGAAATTATGAATGCACGTTTGACTGTTTGTTTCTAGCGTTCCGCGCGCATTTTAATTTTATGCAGCTTTATACATGCACATGTGGTCTGAAATTGGACAGATGTCATCGGTCTTGCATTTAAAACTGTACCTGCATGTATATGTACCTTGGAAAATGCGAGCATGCATGCATTCAAAAATCTTATTTCTATTCCCTGTTCAAAATTTTAGAGCCCCCCTCATTACAGATCACACGCCTTTTCCGACAGTATATAAATACCAATCGCGAGCATGCGAGCGACAGTATTTCCTGGCGACAGAATTTCCTTAGGATATACGGTCGCTACGTTAATTTGGAGCGACTTCATTTCCTTAGGAAAAACTGTCGCCGCGACACAATTTCCGGGCGACAGATTTTCCTGTGACACCGGCCGGACCGAAATTAGACGCGGACCAAATCGGTCACTATTTGATCATGAGTGCAGTCATGCAGATTTTCATAGTACACAATAATGCACTTGTGATCAGCGTGCGTGATTGGGTAAAATTGTGCGCCGGGCAGTGGCAAGTCATATATAATTAATTATATGTAATACGATGATCACCTTGCACGATAAACCCAGGCACGCGTAATATGCGCGCGAATTTTCCTGCCTGGAGCTATTTGCTTGTACATGGCTGACCTTTATGTACGTCATGTGTTGTCGTTTGATATGTGTACATGTATATTGCAAATCACTTATTGTGCTACCGTGCAGCATGGGTCCGCTGCGCACTAGCGCAGGCGCTACACATGTACTGCATTGTGTCATGAGTTGAGAATGCCGATGCATCAAAGCCGATGAATGGTAACCCAACTGGGGTATATGTTACGTGCGGAGCATGGATATGCGCAATCCAGTGATTGTCAAGGGATCCGCGCGGTTTGTACCAGAAACCAAGGATTGGCCGTGGAATTAATTGCTCGTGCTCAAAGCACAGATCTATACAATCGAGAGGTTTTATATATTTATAATACCTTTCTTTTCGTGTAATATGGAGGATGTTATCATGTTCTTAATGAAAATTACATCGAATGAGATATTGATATTCGCCTGCAAGCAGTTCAAAAGGATTTTGCCTATTTAAACAAGGTAATGGTTTCCATCGATCTATCTTTAATGGTGCATGTCTAATTTGATGGCTACTTCCAGGATGATAACTACAATTACTAAAGTTTGTCCCTGGATACACGTTGCACCTAGCATCCTTTATGTAATTATCACAAAACGCAATACACATCAGTTCTCACCTTCAGACATGTGGTTTATGTTCTCACTTCTGCACCCTGCCATAACTTTTTTTCTCTCCGCATCTAATATTCAGCGGCGGCGGAGGGTGTCTATATTTGGGGGGGCAGTACAAAAAGATAATTATATTCATACACATACACGCTTACATATGCAATTAAAAGACGATGGAAATGTACCAAAGAAGCGAACTCGTTGATCATTTCGTGATATAAATTCAGCTGTGCATATTGTGCGAATGTTCGTGACCCGTTTTACGTCTGGTAGCTCCACACGAATCACATCAACGAGTATAGAAAGTTGCTTTTCCAGTTGTGGAATAGAAAAATCGACCTGAACGACTGATTTTGATACACACAATGTTGTCCAAACGTACCAGGATAGCACAAAATGCCTAAAATTGTTCTAAAATATCCCTCAGTTTCGGTTGATAGGCCTCCATTTCATTGCTACAGCACATGCAAGTACAGTCCAATTGACCTTCAACAGTCAACTGGCATTATGTCTACTTGGCTGTTTTCACCATCTTTGTCCGAATAACTAGCCGTGTTTGCAAACATTACAGATTCGTTTGACGTTGATGTCAACTCTCTCTGGTTGTTTTCAAGGGTACTGCCACGACACCTTACAGAACTACTTTCTTCGAATTCGTTCCCACAATTCGAAACCGCACATTGTGACGTTCAGCTCCGGCGGTACCTGAATCACCCGTTAGAACTCCAATAACCCAGACTGAGAGCTCTTATCTTTCTTCGAAACGGACACGATTCATGCAATAGAACTTGCCTCCTTTTCATCCGTATACGCGCACCCAAACAAGTCACTCACAGCAAAGAATCTCAAACAACGTGTAGTTGGGCGTAGCCCGACCTTCGCGTTTTGGCTGAAGGGTCTATTGTCACATATGTAGGCTATTATCACCTATAGCCCACATACACTATCCCTTCCGCCAAAACGCGAAGGTCGAGCACGCCGAACTAGAACTATAGCAGGTTAAATGTATTTATAATCTGATGTAGGGCAAGGGGGGGGGTTAACCCCCCCCCCCCCCCCACCTCGATATTTGGGGGGGGGGGGGGAATTGCCCCCCCAGCCCCCCCTGCTCCGCCGCCCCTGATATTGTAGCACACATATTGACACATCAAAGCTCATCTACTACGAGACATATCTTCCTCAAGTCCTGCATTACTATTGACATGTCTGTTTTGCTTCTTTGTAATTCTTAAAGTGAACTGACATAATGTTTGGTCACTATTATAACAAACTTGACACTGGCCAGATAGCAATAAAAGTGAAGCAGATATGGTAGGGTAGAAGAAAACTATGATTGCCTGATATAGCGGGTAACATGTATGATAGTTGGTTTGTATTTTATCTCTGTTCAATACTGATATTTGAATAATTATTATTTAATATCAATTGTATTATTATGTCTGTACAAGAAACATTTAGACTTTGAGGAAATAATTTATCTACATTTCTTTCTGTAGCTATTTGTGAGGTTAAGGAAGAAATGAGTGATATCTCAAGTGAATTGTATGCTTTTTGTGTTTTGCGTTTGTAAAATATTATAATTCGCACTAAAATTAATGACATAGATTCAGATCGAAATAGTGATAGTGCCAGGTATATTATATGGATTTATTTGTACAATATAAATTAGATACTTTAAATGAGTAACATAGATTCAGAAATGGTCGGACATATTGGTCGGACATGGTACATTATGCATATATACATTAATTGACTATTACCTTTAAATTACTGTTCATTTTCAATTAAAAGTTAGCAGGCAACAAGGTTACATACCAATGATGCATATGTTGAATTCATTCTCATGTTTCAATTTGAAATATCACTCTTCTTCACTTTGAAGCCATTTATCCCATATTTCAAGTGTAAATGTCTCTCTTGGTCATCAATTGTGGACTCTTCTGTGCTAGATTTCATGACCTGTACTCCTCCCTAGGGTGCTGATTGGTCTCCTCCCTGAAGAGCAGACCTGCCACCAAAGCTTTATTGCTGCATCTGCATTGAATGAACTTAATGGTGGCCCTTGAATGTACACTTCCAGAAAGTTGTTCAATGTGTCATTACTCAATGCAGTTCTTCAATCTGTCTTAAGTGCCTTTAAAGAAGATAACATTTGCTTACTCTTCCATTTGACAAAGTAGTATTATTATTATTATTGTTCTGGCATCTGGACAGGTAAACAATGGGTACCAGATTTTGTAACACTAAGGTCCAAGTTGCATCAAGCATATTAATTTCATCTGGAAGAGAACAATTTGATACAAATCAAGCTTCAAGCGGTAACCTAAAATGATTGCTAATATGCTCTATAGCTTTCTTTGACTTCCATTAAACTTCAATCTTTATCTGTACCTGGATCACCTGAACGCTTCTATTCACCAGGATTGTGTCTCTAAAAAACAAGTAAGGATCTTTTAAATTACTTTTGTATAGGACCATACTAGACGTTCCCTCATTGGAACATCAAGATTCGTCCGCTCATTCAACGCATCTTGTGCACATTCGGAATTGGTTAAAATCGCTCAGTATTGAGCCTTGGCAAGAGTTTTTCATGCATTGATTCTCATCAACAGAAGCTCACTGTTGGCCACTCAACAGGACATCTAGCCCAGCCAAACTAGACAATGCAGAGACTGACTTGAGGATGCTCTTCATGGCTGGCACTATGTCTAGCTCACTGCTCTGAAGACAAAGAACTAGAAGATGGTTTGAATTGAGAGCATAACATAAAGAGCACAGCCACAAATGACCCTGAATTGCATCCACTTTTTTTAGATAGCCTCTTATCTTTGCCCTGTCATCTCATTGTACTGAACGGTCTTCTGCAAGTGTGGCTAGAGAGTAATGTAGGCACCATAATCTTCGCAATGATCTTAGACTTTGGCTGATATAAAGAATAAGAGATGCCAAGACGCGAGATGGTGCTTTGGGCCAATTGTCATACATTTCAGCAGCAAGGAAAATACAGACCCACCCAACTCCTGACACTTTGGGTCATTGAAAGACTCTGCTGTGTAAGTTGTAACTCCTGCTGATTTACAAGCATCACCCAAAGTAGCCTAAGTAAGGGGAGAGGTAACTGTTACGTCAAAGGCTGCCGGTTTTGCCTTTCCCATCCATCAACAAGCACATCTGTTGGATGAGAGTTTTTTGAGTCCCAAAAGGCCTCTGCCAACCACATGTACAGACAAGTGAGCACGACAACAAAACTCTGTAATAATATTTCGCATGATGACCACGTCGACACCATGTCTGCATTACACTGCGTCATGACCAACAGGATCCAACGTGATACCTGGGCAGAATAGGCACACTGATCCTACTGAGGAGTTCATACCCAGCCACCACATTACTGCAGCTTCGAACTCAGCTGGCAAACCTAACCCAGGACCTTAGCGCTTCAACTTTGGCTGAGACAACACATGATGCGGTTCAAAGATGCATGGCGAATATATCGACCCTCACTCCGTCTAAAGCTAAGGCCACGAGCAGCCAGGTTGGAAATAGATAATCCACGGTGATGGCACAGGTGTGAATGGCACAAGAGATTGTCCAATTAAAGTCTGAAAGCTATACAAATGTATCATTGTTCATTTTAAGACAGACATCAAAGGAAAGACATTCAACTAAGCTCTAGACTCGGGAGTGGAATGGCAGTTGCTGCACCACGTGCACAGCCCAACAAATCTTGAGCAACAGCCTGTACTCTCAGAAAGTCCCACGCTTTTTGTGAGAAAGCTGCACAAGATACACAGGAATGGCCTGATGACCTTGAGACCATATAGACAGAGCCAAATCTACAGTAGGAATGGGAGCTTGTGAGGTAGAAAATAGGATCGGAAGCACCAGTAGCAGAAGCCAAAATGGCAAACGGCGCCAATATGCTGATGATGATTATTATAATATTTACATCATTACAACTGACATAAACTAATATTTTAAGATAGTTCATTATAGATAGTTATCTAATGGCAATCCCTTGTCGAGACATAAGGGCTCTTGCATTGGACCTCACGAGAGTAATACTGAGCCTGCCATAGAGAGCAGTCGTGGCACCAGGACTATGAGCAGTGCAATGGGATGGCCAGGCGAGAAGCTTGCTAGAGTGACTCTGGCTTCAGCACATCAACAGCCATACGTCTAAAGTATAATTATTATTTATTTAGGTGAGTTCTTTCAGTATGTCTTATTAACCTTTTGCAAACAGGGTCTAAGTAAGGATTCGTTAAGGCCGGCATACACAGGGCGACTTCCTGCCGATTTGTCGCATGCAACTCAAATGAATATGGACATATGTTCCGCAAACCATCAGTAAACTAAACAATTACGGAACTTTTACCCATATTCATTCGAGTTGCATGCGACAAGTCGGTAGGAAGTCTCCCCGTGTATGCTGACCTTTATGACTATTTTTCTATCACTTTCACGACCTCGATCGAACCAGCTCCTTACATCTCATCCGCTTCTAAGAATATTCGGGTCTGGGAACGAAACTGAATAATTTTGAATGTCGAGCAGATTCAATAGTCATCATGGCGGACTCTGGAACTGAAACAAGAACACGGCTTGGAACAGGTAAAACGTGCAACCGGAATTTATAATGCAAACTCTACGTGCTAACAAGTGAATGTCACTATTCTTTGTTATTCTTGCTTTAATACTGAAAGTGCATGTTAGTCATTTTCACTATGCATGTGATGTGCATTATCCGCTCAATCAAATTGTGCCACATCTCACGCAAATATGTAATTAATTTCACGTATACTCACGGACAAAGATATCAACGCCAATGATATAACTTAACGTCTCTGTCTACGAGTGACGGGTGTTTCATTGCATTAGAAAAATGGACGTTAGGTCTCGTCCCCACTTTTACCTACGGGACAAATAAATGGACTTTCATTATAGCATGGCATTGGAATGTGCTTATCTTTTGTAATCCGTTCATGGTAAGCGTACTACAGGTGAATATCTGGGTTATGCACCCTTTGGGGACTAAAATGGCATAAACATTATTTTTGTATGCGAATATATGCCATGATATGGGTCCGTCTAATAGCGCTCCATTTAGAGTGGTTGGTTTCACAAAGCTTTTGTTCGTTAATTTGCCTGGCATGAGTTTAAAAACATGTATAAACGTATAGAGGAGAGCTGGATGTATCTGATTTGGTTGTCTTTGTTAGCAGACTTATTTTCTGTGAGTCGTACCAAACCTCTGAATACGACCAATTACTGCGGTCTGATTAACAATGTTAGCAATACAAAAAATGGGTGATGGATTACTGTGACCTCTCAGTAAAAGTGTACTAAATAATTGGACAATAACATTGGAGTTTTAATTGTATCACTGTGGCAGTAAACTACAGTACGTTGATCATTTGTGTAGAGATTTAAGTGTTCAAATCAGCAATCAAATCCATGCATGCATGCTATAAGTAATCTTTACAGTTCTTAGTCTAGTCTTTTTATTTTCTCTTTCTGCTCTTGCTTGTGGCCTTAGGCCATTTATATTTGGACGCACACTCAGGAAGTAGTGTTCTTTCATGATGCACTTTAGCCGCTCCACTTTATTGGCCATACAGCCATATGTTCTGTACAGCTTATTAGAATGGGCATGTAGGGCTTCAGTGCCTTTTTCACCCATTGATGCGCATATTTTGCACATGTAAAACACAAAGAACTAGATTGCGTACTTACACATACCTGTAACATCATGTTTAAACGGTTACCAATAAATGCTCCGCCATGGTTATGCTGACGTTGCACATTGAGAGTCTGTCTACACCCTTCACAGATGGTCCTTCAGACACTTGCAAAGCCCTTTTTAACCTTTTATTTACATCAAAAATGGAGTGTTCCTTGATGTAGATACATACATTTTGTATGGAGTTTTCAGCCACCAAGTAACTAACCAACTTGGCTATTTTGCTGCTGTAGTTTCCATCACGCACCTTCTGCCATAATAACTCCCGTTTTTGGCCACGGATTATTCTGATTTCGAACACGTGGTTCGATGGTCACCGTGGCTTGAGCGCTTCACCGTTACCAAGACCTTCAACATCAGGATCAATTAGTACTATTAGGCTCCCCGAACTAGAAAAATGTACTATCACTCATACATGTATATCATACTTTTATTTCTTTCACTTCTGCATAGATACTGGGGAAAGGTGCATGCGGATCTTTTCCGTCCTACACCACAGGCGTTTTTGTCTGTCCATATTAAAAGTGGAGGACAAAGATGCAATAGCCATATACAAGCAGCACGTTTCTATTTTGGTATGTACATATTTTTGAATAAAATAATAATTATAATTATTTGGGTCAGTTTCCGAGAAAATGAAAAGTGGCTATATATATATATAAAGTTATAAAAATGCTTCACGTTTGAATCGCTAAAACTCCGTAAAGGTTTAAGCTTTCAACTTCCTGTTTCGAACGCTTCTTGCCACACCACTTCTCTCTACGAAAATCGATTTTGGTGTCTTACCCTTGCTCCTTGCCGACGTTACAAGGCACAGTACCCCGAGGGGTTCAAAATCCAGGTAGCTCCCTGCAGGAATGTCCAAATCACTTCAAAATCGATATGCACGTAAAGGAGTCCTGTCGCTATTGATTTCTGCAGATCGTTGATTTGTACCTCTTCCGTTATGGAGATACAGCAACGCAAAGTAAAGTCAACGTTTCCCGCTCGAATCGCGCCTTTCTCAGTCACACTCGGGAGAATGGAAGCGACTGAGAAAGGCGCGATTCGAGCGGGAAACGTGGACTTTACTTTGCGTTGCTGTATCTCCATAACGGAAGAGGTACAAATCAACGATCTGCAGAAATCAATAGCGACAGGACTCCTTTACGTGCATATCGATTTTGAAGTGATTTGGACATACAAGAATAATAAAGCATACAGAATACGTAATACATTTAGACATACGGGGCAAAAACAACTATTTAAGCATGACGTTCAGGCAGAGATACTAGGCAACTCTGCTCCATCATCCATTCCAAATGCACTCCTCCATTTGGTGCGGGGGCCCCTCAGAAAAAGGTTTGTTGCTCTGAGGATTGCAAAAGACAGTCGTGCTCTAAATGGTCGTCATAACAGAAACACGGCCGGCTACATGTATATACATGTAGCTTTACTAAATAATTATAGTTAGGTTTATTAAAATGTTCACAAACTGTTACTATATCTCCGCTTGGCGGAGCTTGCATAATGCATAATTAACTTAACTTAATTAATCGCAGACTATGACAGCATAATTGGATCATGCACCATCAACCGCAATGCATGCATGCATGCACGGATAATGCTCGTAACTAGTGAAATGAACAAGAAAAGCGTGGAAATTGTAACTGAGCGTTGTCCGAGGTTACCAGGCAATACAGTCTATATAAAATCGCCGAGCTTTTTCATGCATACTGATAGAGCTTACGTATAAGCGTTGAAACTTTCAAAGTAATGCCGCGAGTGCTACTGACAAGGAGAATGACATGAGACGTATCCCACTGGGTTCGAGCAAGGATTGTAATAGTTAATAATCCTTGGTTTTAGCTACTAGCTGGTTTAAGTAGACAACGATCAATTAAAAGAACAGATCACATTGCACACTGCCATGAGGCAAACGCATGATTTCTGAATGTTTGGTCAGTCCCTATCGGCATGCGTTGCATGATTTATTTATCAACTAACTGATTTTTCATTCCATGCACCTATGCGTGGACGTACCGCAGTAGCCACACCCTCGCGCAGTAGCTTTGGCAAGCTGTACTATAGACTTTCGTTATTTAACTATTTAACTGTACCAGATTTAAATCAATGTTATTTGCACGTGAGCCAAGTTTAGTCGTAGACGTCATTAGGTATTGTCATGATATTTAAATAGCTTGCGTCATCTTACATTTATGAATACACAAAACAAAACAAAAGTATTATTATTATTATTTTAAATGATAAAAAATATTCAAACTTTGCAATTTTGTAATAATAAAAATATTATATTTAATTATTAAAAAAAACTCATCAATAATAAAATTATGATTATTATTTTAATTTGTTTTAATTATAATTTAATTCAACAATACAATAATGTTATATCACAAACAACAAGAACAGCAATACAATTACGCATATACACCACTTGAAAGTTAAACTCCACCCTCAGGCCTGAAAAAGCCTGAACGTGAAAGCAAAGCTCTGGTATTTGCTCTAATCAGTGTTATGTTGAGGCGTTGGTAGATGGTAGTGATGCATGGCCTTGGATTTGCTGCATTGCAACTGGATGGCCAGACGGGATTCTAGACGAGAAATGGTGGACTGGGCTAAGGGTATAGAAACCCATCCAAGCTCTGAACACTTACAATCATTAAACCCATGCTTCTGAACTTCAGCTGCCATAGCTGCAGACTCTCTTGTAACTCCCGCTTCAGTTAAAGTAGTGAGATTAAGCGGTGAGGTTACAGTAAAGTCAAAAGCTGCTGGTTTGCCGATTATCCAGTTCTGTACAAGAATATTACATACATAAATACCAATAAAAATAGTTATGACTGGATGCATCTGGTGAGGATGGCAGTGGCATTGGCTCTCACCAGATGTAAGTTTAGCCTGCTGTAAAGTTCAAATGTAACAGCTGACTTCAGTCTGCAGGCGTGAGTGGCAAGTTGTGAAACCAGCTGGGAAAAGGCTTGCATGGCCTCCTTTCCCCATGCTCCATAGGTCTCTGCTACTAGGGGAACAGTATTATTAGCTTGGGTGGGTGTGTGTACCTTTGGCAGTTGAGGCTTATGGTTGTTGGGGTCCTGAAGCACAGACAAACCTTTCTCGACTTGCGGCGCGCCTTGCAATTAGATCAAATTGTTGCAAGTTGCAGGCCACTTTGGCTCTCTATGGCAGGTTAAACCTGGTCCTAGTTAGAGCGAATGCCAGAGCTCTGCTGTCCCGTTCGATGGCAACTGGATGTTAGTCGCCTCACCTTCTCCGTTCCAGTGTATTGTTTTTGGTGTAGTAACATTGTGTAGCTTAAAACTCTAATAATGTTGTATATGTTCAATTTATACACAATAATAATATTATTTCATACAAATTACACCAAGAATAAATAAATGTTACTAATCAGGCGTGGTTGAAATCAATTTAAATGTCTTGATTTTAGTAAATGGGTGCATTACTTTCATGCAGGTCAGGTTAATAATTTTGTCTTTCCGCGTAACCTTGTGTATACCAGTAGGTGATTTCAGTTTATTTTGTATAGCATATTATAATCAAATCGATTTTTAGAGTATGTTTAAAATTTTATGTGGAAAAAACAATGCAACAGAGCTACATGTACTTATTATGCATTAAAAAAAAAAGGTAACAAGAAATTATATCTGCATCTTGAATTTCTACATGGAGGGGGGGTGGTAGTTTCGTACTCAGACCCTATTTTCACAGCAGCGGATGGAGTAGATCTGCTGCTTCAAAATCAGGACGACACTGGTGTGTTGGAGTACATTTTCTGTTTATTGTGGGGCAGCTTGTAACGCAAATTGATTATTCACGCTTGGGGTGCATGGGAAGGACCTTATAATAGACCCCAACGATCCTTCTTTCATCCGTGCATTGTTATAACATTTAATATCAATGGTATCCTTGGTTCACTGCATTAAAGTAATTAATCAATATGATAAGAGTACAGATACTAATTTATTAATAGCACTTCACCAAACTAGTTAGGAAGATTAATCACGATCGTTTATGCAGTCATAGATATTAGAGTAGAAAGTAAGTAGTATCTACTCTAATATCTATGATGCAGTGTACTTCATTGTACATATTGGTTAAATGTGCATGGTTTCTGCTGGTCCTATCTAACGCGACGGTCGGGCCACGCCCACGTTCTAGCAAGCATTATACCTGGGTGCACGCCCACGGTATGCTGTCTCTGCTTGCCACGTCAGCTAGGTGGATCAGCGTTACTGTTAACCATTTTCATTGTAGCAATGTGCAGCCAATTATGCTCTACCTGTCAACAGGTAAAATTTTATAATGTTGTTTGTATTTGTTGTGGTTTCAGTGATGTTTACACTGTGCGCAGACTGAAATAATTAGTCCCCCCACGCCCCCCGCATGCCACGTAACGTATAACATGCACAACCAATCTCCGGGTGTATAACTGGCACATAGAGAAGTTGCAGTGCTTTGCTGGCAACCCTGGACAGCTGGGGAGATTGGAAAGTCTGCTGGCTCAGCGAGTGACAGTCTCTTGTTGGCCTCCTAAACCAGGAGGTGTGTCCTGGCCGGTCCTTCCTCAGGAGGATAATGGACCTCCTCTCGGGTCCAGCTCCAGTCTCTCCCCATGTCACACTCAACAGCCTCTTCACATCTCACCTCGCATGGTGGCCATTATTCGTGCCCTCATGGAACGCTGTAGGTTCTCATTTTCCACTCCTGGGGGTGTGGCACTTGGTCTGGCCTGTGCTGGTTTCAAGTCCAGTGGCACGTACGCTCCACACCGCTGCCCAGCACAGTCAAAGAGATGATTCCTATTATGTTAGCGGCCGGGTTGTGGGGCCACCACCACTGGGAAGGTATCGATGACAACACAGTTGCAGGGTCAGAGGTGAAGCTCCTCCCCTCGTACCCTCTCCATGACCTCCTCCTCAGACACCTCTATCACATCCTGCTCCACCCCCTGTAGCCAGTCATGTTGAAGTCCATCTGCTCCGTGGCCAGCTGCTTCAGAATGAACAGCAGCAGCTCATTGGTGTCACGTCTGTAGGCCAGGTAGTGGTCAAAGGCCTATGGAGGGGGCATGACATAAGGTAAGGATGATGATGGCCAATATCACACGAGGTAAGCCTAATGGCCAACACATAAGGTAAGCCATGTGTACTGAATCTTAAAAGCAGTAACACAAATTTGCAATATACATATGCAGCAGGCACAAATTCGATCATTTCACATATGCAATGTCATGTCACACACACACATTCAGACTTGCCCCTCCCACCCTCTTTTACCAATGTAGACACAAAGTTTGCATACATACAGTGTACATGCCTTTCTCCTTCCACCCTCCATCCCACCCTCCCTCCCCTCCCTCCCTACCTTTCACATATATATTCCACATGTCAGCAAACGTGTGTGTGTCAAAGAAGCTCTCCAGCTGCACCCTGATGGCCATGTTCACATCCTCCTCCAGCACATACTCCCTCAGGTGGATGAGCCTCCACCACACCTATGATGGACTCTATGTGCCGTACCGTGATGGGAATGTTCCCTGTACCCTGGTAGGGAAACAAAAGATGGGTTAGTTCATGAGAGTACAAAGTCATGATGGTCCAGATGACAGGAGAGTTTCATCTTCCATTGTATTGCACACTAACTCATACAATACCACACACATGAAATACCTGTAAAACCTTCTAACTAATGCACACCGTGTACATCATGTAATTGTCTACAATAAGTAGCTACAACACAGCTACAGTGCACTCCTTCGTGATGTGCACATAAACCATCAGACCCACGGCCGACGCCCCCTGTCCCGTGGTGAACACAGGCCTCCACGTACTTGAGGAACTGGGACTTGGCCGTACCTGGGTCCCCATAGAGGTGCATGATGATGTCCCCCCTCACCTTGTGTTTGGCCCTCCTCCCCCCCCCCCCCCCCCCTTCCTGTAGTCATGGCAACAGAGAGCACATGATCCCATGCACAGACACACACACAATCATCTTAACATGTGACCACACCCACATGGGGCTATCAATACCAGAATACGGAAGTATAACAATTCAACCATTCTTACCAAGGCTTGGTACACACACATGTACATGGAAGCATGGTGACTGGATTTCCTTCAAAGACGAGGCTACAACCATTCATTTACAAACTAATCCCATCAGCACTTGCAGTTGGTAATGCCACGAGGTAGCTGTGTCAGTCCTTGCAACACACAGTATATATTAAAATGTGACACATTGCATGTGTAATATAACTAAGGGCGCTAGTTAGGTCCATGACAACCACACACACACACACACACACACACACACACACACACACACACACACACACACACACAAACACACACACACATACACACACACATACAATGAAGAGGCTGTATATGAGTGTGTGAGCGTGCAATAACAAAACAAGATGTCTTCAAAGGTAGGACAAGTTGTACATTTCTGATTATCACACACCACATCACGTGACCACAAGCAAATGAACTCGCACTCCATTATCTAATTTCCACATACCTGCCTGGATCTTTTACTTCTCCTCCAAACAGCTGTGTGATTGCACGCTTGATGTCCCTTATGCCCAAATGTGGAGGGTGCTATGCTTTCAAATACCATTAAAGAGTGCAATGTATGTTATTATGCTGGATACCTGTTTCTAAACTTCAATGGTATACTCATGCTTTAGGCCTGTACTATAAGGCAGACTAATGCTGTAGACTGTGGAGTATTAGTATGCAAGGTAAAAAAAAATTTAAGTTAAAGTGATGGTATAATTTTTCATTCCTTGTCTACACTTGTAGTTTGCAGACTGCATTGTGAAAAAGCTTCCACTAACATTTTCAGTAAGCATTGAATTAATTAATGAACTGTAATTGATTAGGATTTGCCTAGACATCAAGCATTTGGCTTCGGTCATGGCTGGCAATGAGATTGATCCATCCCAGGTATGTGCATTTCAAGTGTTAACATTTGATCTGTGAGACTTTTATCTTCATATAGTTTGAAAATCAACTATGAGGAGATGAGGATTTTTCTATTATTGTGTAAAGATTTTGTACCACAAGATGTCCAAGATGCCTTGCAGAGGGTATTTACCAAAAGGCAGTGGAAGTGGTGCTCTAATTTGCTCTAATAACAGATCATGTCAGCCCAACACAATGATTCCAAACTGCTGATAGTGGGCAAATATTTTCATTACAATGTTATGTACCTTAATATTCTTGGCAGGTCATTCTCTTAACTATTAACATTTTGTACCAAGTTTTAAACATCCAATGCTAGAGGATGTTAGCCCCATTGACCCTCTACCAGCAAAGTGTTTCTATGAGAGGGATGCGATGAATTTAAGGTTGTGGAAGAAACCACTGCCATTTTTTGTTGACATGTAAGAGAACATAACTATTCATATCTGTTAATGTATACTTACCTTATCTGCAGCGATAAGAAACTGTCTTTGAAGCAAATAGTCAATTTATGTCACAACAGCGAGGTTTGAAATTCTAACAATTGCATGGGTGCATGCGTCAAACATTGAACTTTAACTTCAGACTCATCTAAGAAAAATATGCACAAAAGAACACCATTCTTTTTTTGCATCAATATACATTGCGAAAGCAAGTGCAAAGTACATTGCAAAAGAATACCTCGGCCACACACAAGTACCTCAAATCAACATCGTCGAGCTATGAAGCATTGAAGCATTCACTCCACTTATGGCCAATGAAAAGCATGGATGTGGCAAGTTGTTTGTTATTCTCCCGGTTATGGAATATTATTTTTTTTAAAACAAAAATAACAGGTAGAGGCAGTCAAGCACTTCTTATATGGCATCGCTATTGATGAAGGTGCTGACGGACTGCGTGCTATATCACTGGCGTGGGATGTGCTTTATCCTGAAGTAAGCTAGAAAGAAAAGCTTGCATTCTGCATAATTAGGAAAAAAAATTTCTCAGCTAATTATTCTGCTGGTACGCAAGGACAACACTGCCATGAACTACGAGGAAGCTGCTGTACATTATTTAGAACATATTACATGCAGCTCATTTCAAGTGACACAAAACTAGACAAATGTACACACATAAAACTGTATAAAGCAATGCATTATCACACTGTATCACTAAATGAAACATGATCAGTGACAGTCAATTTATTAGATACCCATACATCTCTTTGCGTGCAGTGAGACTCGAACAATATTCAGGGAACTCGGTCCCCAAATCCCTAGATGTACAGTATTCCCTAGGAACTTCGGTCCGAGGGGGACCGAGTTCCCCAATTAGTGGGGGACCGAGTTCCCTGTGACACCGGCCGGATCACTTTTTACCCGGATCCATTTTTGCGTGACATCCGTAACGACTCTGGTTATTATACAAGTGTAGCTATATCAGAAATGTGGTGCACATTATTTGGACTAGTTACGCGCTATATGTGGCATTCCTATAGATCTACAAGAAACCGTAACTTTTGCACATTGTGGTTATTCTCGTACCCTAACGCAGCTGCTACGGGATGTTATCCACCCACAGCTGCGTAACTTTCGGTCTGGGAACGAGACTACATAGTTAGTGATGCAAATTATTTTCATAACGAAGTTTTTAAAATATATATATATAGACTCTACACTTAATGGTGCATAGTGGGCGTGGTCCGGCCTGACAGGCTGACGGTCCTGCCTGGCAGGTCATGCAGCTGGCCTATGACACTACAGTGCATTCTACCTATACAGTGGTAATTGCGATCGCTAGAATGTTGTGGATCCGAGGTAGCTTAAATCGGGGACCTGTCGCTCTATACCGATGGTCAAAATCATGTACACTTGCTACATCCCAGGTAAAGTAATTGAAGGTGCTTCCAAGACTCCATACCAGTGTGTAGCCATATAACTGGTCTCTACACTGCCCCACGTTATCTCTACACTATGAAAGTAAACATATTCACGTGACCCCCAAAAGTTTAATCCATGCATAAACACACACACACACACACACACACACACACGCACACACACACACACACACACAAAACACACACACATGCACACACACTCACACAAACACACACACATGCACACACACAGCAACAAACATGCACACACACACAAACACACACAAACACACTCACACACACAGCACACAAACATGCAAACACATACAAACACACACAAACACACACTCACACACACACACAAACACACACACAACATTCACACACACACATCATACACAAACATGCACACACACACAAACACACACTCACACACACAAACACACACACATGAACACACACACAGCAACACACAAACATGCACACACAAACATGCACACACACACAAACACACACTCACACACACACATGCACACACACCAAACATATGCATGCACACACAAACACACACAAACACACACACTCACACACATACACACAAGCACACACATGCACACACACAGCACACACATACACACACACAAGCATGCACACACAAACACACACTCACACACATACACACAAACACACACACATGCACACACACACAGCACACACAAACATGCACACACACACACAACACACACAAACACACAATCACACACACACACACATGCACACACACAGCACACATAAACATGCACGCACATACAAACACACTCACATACACACACACAAACACACACACATGCACACACACAAACATATGCATGCACACACAAACACACACAAACACACACACTCACACACATACACACAAGCACACACATGCACACACACAGCACACACATACACACACAAGCATGCACACACAAACACACACTCACACACATACACACAAACACACACACATGCACACACACACAGCACACACAAACATGCACACACACACAAACACACACAAACACACAATCACACACACACACCCATGCACACACACAGCACAGATAAACATGCACGCACATACAAACACACTCACATACACACACACAAACACACACACATGCACACACACAAACATATGCATGCACACACAAACACACACAAACACACACTCACACACATACACACAAGCACACACATGCACACACACACAGCACACACAAACACACTCACATACACACACAAACACACACATGCACACACACAAACATGCACACACACAAACACACAGCACACACAAACATGCACACATAAACACACACAAACACACACACACACACACACACACACACACACACACACACACAGAAACGATACAAGCCCACTTCAATAAACTGTACAGAACCTAGAATAAAGTGCAGAGACAGGGGTGAATCAACATTATCTCAGTGCATATGTGTCCAACTGACTCTTAGTAAATGCCCTGGGACAGACGTGAGATTAAAACCAGAAAAATAATGCACAACAACTAGACGAATACCCATGGAACATATGGAGAAATGGCCCATACATAGGCGGTCATCTTGCTTTTTTTTTCAAATTGAATTTCAAACACGTTTATAATTTACGATACATCAGACTGATTGTGAATCTGTGCTTTATAAGATTATACCATTAACCATTCGTAAACTACAATCAAGACAAAACTTTAATTTCTACCGCGCATAATTTATTCATAAACGAAGTAGTCATTACGTAATACCTTGCGTCATCTTAGAATAAAGTTATAAAATTCTGTCGGCTAGTTAAAGATATAAACTTTAATGACTGTAACGTAACTATCAATACAATTTGAATTACAATTATAATTGAACCGATACACAAATTAAAATTAACTTATCGGCTATTATGCACTGGAGATGTGGAGCGCATCAATTAGGCATGCAGGGATCGAACTATTCATGCTTTCATCTTCTGAGACGCAGGTGTTATGGTGAGTATACTATGTGAATTTAGTAGCGTAGGGTATGTTCGGCAGTGGGTAGTGTTCGGCCCTACATGTATGTGCATCTTGGAAGTAGTAGATATGGCCTTCTCCCTATACTAGTACAGTTGGCCATCTCTCTATAATTGTGCACATCTCCTTGTACTGTAACCAGTGGTAGCCTTCTCCCTTACTCCCGAACCGTTAATTGCCCGTCTCCTTATACAGTTGGTCTTCTTCCTTTATTGTTAGACTGGTGGCCTTCTCCCTGTACTGCTGGTCTTCTCCCTATACTGTTGGCCTTCTCCCTATATACTGTTGGCTTTCTCCCTATACTGTTGGCTTTCTCCCTATACTATTGGCCTTCTCCCTATACTGTTGGCTTTCTCCCTATACTATTGGCCTTCTCCCTATACTGTTGGCCTTCTCCCGATACTGTTGGCCTTCTCCCTATACTGTTGGCCTTGTTGAGTGTGGATATGGTATACTGTTGGCCTTCTCCCTGGGTTATTCAAATTAGGGGCAAACCAGGGGGTGGATAGGGGGTGGGAGCAGTAAATCCCTGCCCTGTCCAATACCAATACACTGTATATGGACTACAACTGTTTACAGCGTACAAACTGGTACAGGCCTGCACATCCGGTGGGTGTGGCCAAAGCAACTCCAGCAGCTTGGAGACATTACAAGCCATGCCCACATCCCAGGCTGCTCCCAATGTTACTGCTCTGAACGCTGTGACTGCACTGTCCAATCCAAACGGCCTGCTGATCCAGTATGATGTGTGGGATAGGGGGGGGGCACCTTTCTTGGGGAAACCCCACCCTTTGGAAGTGTTTGATCTCCGATTATTATGTATACCCCACCCCCGATTTACTGTGAACACGACTTGTATTTGTAGCCCCCGCTCACGCCGCAGGTACATGTAGGTGCCACACCCCCTGTATTGCAATGAAAATCAATGTGACGTGAGGCACGTGTGTGTGTGTGTGTGTGTGTGTGTGTGTGTGTGTGTGTGTGTGTGTGTGTGTGTGTGTGTGTGTGTGAACATATGTATTCATGCATACTCACATTCACACATGTATCACTCGCACACATACTCACATACATGTACATGTATATGCACACTGTCGTTGTGTGTGTGTGTGTGCATTTGTGTATGGTTGTCACATCTTGGTCCCTTTCACAGCACCATTGGGGGTTCCAAGCCCTCAGCTTCTGGCACTCTCCTCTTCTTCTGTCAATGTGATGTAGTTTAACCCCTCAGTTCCCAATGGGATCATCACAGCCTGCAATGTGTAAGCTGTTTCCGTACTGGGGAACGTCCTTCTCACTACCTCCAGTGTCCCGTGGTACATAACCTGCAGCTGTCAACGCAGTACAGCTTTGTGGAAGCAGCATGCACCACAGCTGGATGTCAGACTGATGGTGTTACCAATGTCACAACACTGGATAGTGGTATGTATACGTTGTGTATGTATATGTTGTATATGTGGACCGTGTGTGTGTTTGTGTGTGTGTGTGTGTGTGTGTGTGTGTGTGTGTGTGTGTGTGTGTGTGTGTGTGTGTGTGTTGTGTGTGTGTGTGTGTGTGTGGTGTGTGTGTTGTGTGTGTGTTGTGTGTGTTGTGTGTGTGTTGTGTTGTGTGTTGTGTGTGTGTGTGTGTGTTGTGTTGTGTGTTGCTTGTGTGTGTTGTGTGTGTTGTGTGTGTGCATGTGCACATGTGTATGTGTGTGTGGGGGTGTGTATTTACATTTATGTGTGTGGATGTTGTTTGTGTTGCAGGTACATGTACGTGTGTATGATTTGGTGTTGTAGGTACATGTTTTATGGCCTTCTCTTCTTGCCTTGTGTAAAGAAAATGGCAGTCATCATTCAGTTTGTACACTTAGCAGACACAAGCAGCATGTGTGCCATGTGCACATGATGTATGTGTGGGTTATGTGTTATGTGTTCAATTATATTCAACAAAGCCCGAAGTGGTCATTGACAACCACTTTGTATCTTTCTCACACCCTTAGCACCTGTGGGCCAAGCTCCCCCCTCATCCTCAATACCAATTCCTCTTCCATGTCCCTCCAATGGAATGCTTCCCTCCAACCCGAATATGTCATCACTGCCTACACCTTGCACCATCGAGTCCCCAGCCTTAAGTCCCAGTCAGAGATGTGGGGACCTCCTTCGACGGTAGGGGCCTGGCTACATTCAGCGGGCACATGTTCCTTTGTGGTTTTATTAACCAGGCCACAGTCCAGTTCCATACCTACAACCCCAGCAGAATTTTCTTCCACCAGATCAACAGTGTAGTGACTGACTTCCTGGGGGTGAAGCTTCATGGCGGGTTGCCATGGTTAATATTTGATGTGGGCTCTGGACCAGCTGTTGTTGGATCCAACAGTACCAGAACCTTCAACGATGGTCAGTGGCACACTGTGAGCTTCAGAACTCATCGGTCATGTTGAGCTTGTACGTCGGTGCGAGTGTGGTGCAGTCCCCTCCTGTAACCTCTGTGATGCCCAGGGGTACATGGTACTGTTTGAGCAGGCCTCCAATACCTTCTACGTCACCGTGGATAAGGTGCACATGGCAGCCATCACTGCTGACCATGAAAGTCTACTTTGAGGGATTTCCCAGCACGACGAGCAGATATGGCATTGCAACCCCTTACAGCATGTGTCTTATCCCCTCCTGAATGGTACCTCGGTGTGTGTGATTGTGTGTATGTGTGTGTCACTGACTGTGTATACATGTACATGTATGTGTGATGTCATTGTGTGCATGTGATGTCATCCTCTTCCCCCTCCTCCCCCCAGCACCGGATGGATTTGATGCTGTGTCGGTGCAGAATGTGGGCTTCACCTACATCATTGTGTCTTGAGACTTGCCAACTGACAGTAATGGCATCCTCATCAGCTTCAGTTTGTATTACAATGGTGCTCTGGCGGGTGTCCTGCCCCTTACTGTGATCAGCTACAACACCACTGGCCTCCTCCCCTTCACTTTGTACATGTACATGTATGTCTTCTCTGCTACTGTGTGCAACATGCGCAAATAACAGTGTGCATGGTACATGTATATGATCTGTGCTCAGTACGTTATCTGTTGGACAGGTCCTCCAGTCACGCCCGCAGGCACTGCACTCCAGTTGGAATGGGCGTCATCAGTGCTGCAGCCAGCCTGCCCAGGTACATTGTGTACACTTCAATCACTTAGTTTGTGTTCCATCTTTCTTTGCTCTTATCCCTCTCTCCTCCTTCCTTTCTTTCTCTCCTGTCCCTCCCTCCCTCACTTTCTCCCTCCCTCCCTCCCCCCTCCATCCCTCCCCCTCCCTCCCTCCCCCTCCCTCCTCCCCCCTCCCTCCCTCTCCCTCCTCCCCCCTCCCTCCCACTCCCTCCTCCCACTCCCCTGTCCTCCTGTAGTCATGTACATGTACACCAGCAGGGACATCTCTGGCACAATTACACATACCATTCATCCTCCCTGTACTGACTTGTTGAGTCATGAATGTTTGGGGCAGTATGCTCCACTAGCAGAGAGGAGAGTTGTAGGAGAAGGGTGTAGTGTAGCCATGTACTATTAGCATTAATATGGTATACTAAGTACTTCTTAGGTACTGTTGTTTATGTTGGCCTTGGGGCCTGACTGCTACCACAAAACCCACAAGGGCAGTCCAAGGTGTACACAACCATTGTCCTGGCTAAAATGAATAGCATCTTGTGAGCTGTGTATACTGACCTTCACTTGATTGGCAGATATACCTTTACATGAAGATTGGATTTCTTGTGAAGGAGGGTGTGTGTGTGTGTGTGTGTGTGTGTGTGTGTGTGTGTGTGTGTGTGTGTGTGTGTGTGTAAGTGGTAATGCCTGTGGTTATCTTATCTCACATCCATAAGAGGAGCTACACCTCTATGTAATGGGCATTATCTGTGTACATAGGCACAAGTGCTTCCATACACTCTTTGACTTGTTGAAATATGGGTTGATGTTGAAGTACTTACAATGTAATGTGCTCCTCCCTAGACCCTATGGAGGAGCTTACAGCCACTCCCCCATACCCCAGCTGGAGCAGGACGTGGGCATGGGTCATTTGTTCCCCCCCCCCCCCCCCTCCCCCACAAACTGGAAATCCTGGATCCATCACTGAAATTGAATTGTCAGGATCAGCTGAACAGGATGCCCTTACAATGAAAGAGTCACCCCTGATACCTTTCTTCCTAAGGCCACACCCATCATGGGGGTGGTTGAAAAATGACTAACAGTTTTTGCTGCCTCTATCTTTGTTTTCTGTATCCGTCCCTGCACCATCATCTTCTATTAAAATGCTTGACCCTTGCACTCACAACATACATGTATGTGCTTGTTTACTAATTGTTACATATATGTGATTCAATGGCTGGGCACTGGACAACATCACCACCCTGTTTACAGGTAGTAGCGCCAGGGCACAAAGAACATGAGGAGCCTCTAGCCGTGTCCATCCCTTAGCCACCATTGGATGGAGAATTACAGTTCATTGGGTTCAAAGTTCAGGTCAAGACTAGGAGGTGTGACCAGTAGCCAGGATGCAGCATGAGGTGCTGACACAGAGAGCAGCTGAGCCTTGTCAGCAGGTGATGATGCTTTCAACAACAATGAGAACTGGGTCCTCTAGTTTCTTTGACAGTACCTTTGGTGGACAGGTGAGGCTGTGATAGCATCCACAGATATTACTTCAGACAGGGAGATTATGCCTTATATTTGTGTCCCATAAAACAAACATCAGTCATAACAAGATCTTTTTATCACCTTCGGAAGCAATTCATTACTTAAAACAAAAGCTTACATATGATTAAGTGGCCAGAAAGCAATAGGCCTGTGGTGAAGTACTGAAATGACTACAATTAAGCACACACTAATGTATCATTAACTCCAATACTCCTAAATCAAAGTTCAACTTGACTGTGACCTATTTTACATCTGCAGCACTCTTTCAGGCGGGAGCATGCCGAATAGTTCAAGAGAGCTGACACTGAATCACCAACATAGGTACACACATGGTTCTTCCATCAGTGAGTCTCTACAAGGCTGAGAAGGCATGAAGGTCAAGAACATAGAATTTTCATGTACATAAAACACATACATACATGTACCACATACATGTATGCACACATATTTATATATATGGGACAGTTTCCACAAAATTGCCCCTCAAAATTCCCTTGCGTTTGAATCGCTATAACTTCCAAACGGTTAAGGCTATTGACTTCTTATTCTCAACACTTCATACTACACCATTTCTGTATGGTGAAATACGTTTTGGGGTATTGTAATGTATGATACCCCACTAGGTTCAAACCCGCCAAATACCTTTCGGTTCTCCTATAATCAAATCACTTTTAAAATTCGGTTTGTGGGTACAGAGGTTCCTGTACCTATCGTGGCAAACTGTGTCCCGCCATATCAAGCGAGAAAATGTGCACCTCTCTATTTACAAACCAAATTTGAAGCGATTTGATTACTCCTACTGAAAGTTATGGTAGGTTTGAACCCGGTGGGGTATTGGACGTTGCGATACTTGCACAGAGCAAGTGCAAGGCCCCCAAAATGTATGAAGTGTTGAAAATAGGAAGTCGATAGCGTTAATCATTCGGAAGTTATAATGATTCAAACACAAAGAATTTTTATAACATTTTATACAGTCATTTATTATATGCGATGGGCCGTTTTCGTGGACTGTCCCATATACATGTACATGTACATGCATGTACATACACATATGGGGCAGAGAAAACATGGTAGTTTTCAAATGTTATAGTTGACACAAATCTTATGCACCTCAACTTAAAGTCGGACTAACTGTTGCAAAGTTAAAAGTGTGTGGAATCTGTAATAAGTCATTACTTTTCAATGGGAAAGGTCAATAAAGTGTGTACCGCCAGTGTATGACTGCTATTGTACATTTGATGCTTCCACCGTTTGTACCAGACGTTACCATACATGTAGATAGTTTAGAGATCTATATGTGTATAAGCTCTTATCAGGCCCTTAGCCAGGGGGGATTCCCCCCCCCCCCCCTCCCTCCCCGGGTTCGATGCTTCACTTCCGCCTCTTCTAGTTACGGTACTTATAAAAATGCATTAGACCCGAAGGTGTCTCTCTTCGTATTTGGCCCGCTAAACGCGAGGGGAATCTGATGGGCTTCCCTCCCCCTACCGCTCTCGTATTTGGGCCCCCGGATAAATGCTTTCAGAAGTATTAATCGATCCCCCCCCGGCCTAACTTCCTGGCTACGGGCCTGCATGCTTATATGTACTAACGCTCCGTTATAGTACAGTTACACAACCATTTTAGCCTACAGTATTACGGACGTAGCTACTGTAATCATGTACGTGTGACTGTCACATTCATGCTAACCTAGGACTCTGAGACTTGCAAGATGCTTCCGTAAGAAGACTGGTTGTTTGTCATGCCCAGGCACTCCTGTGTTCTATAAGTGGCAAACTCTTCTGTGTAATCGCCACCTCCGTCTTTGCAACATATAATCCCAATTAGTGCCCACTCTTACAAGGGGTCATGCTAAGTCAGTACATATTGGTCATTAATACAACAACCAGGTCTGGGCACGGCTGACTGACGATAGAGTGGCACGTGATGATCGTGGTAGGCACATTGAATGTGGGGTGTATCTCACTAACCATTCAAGGGAAGTGCGATTCGATTGCCCTAAGCTCTGAAAAAATAATGATAAATAAGTTCATTGATTACTCTCATGTAATCCGTGAGCAGGTAAGGAAAATGTCATTTGGTTTGGAAACTATTGATGACTGAATAAGGAAATGAGAAAAAATGAATGGACATTGGAAACCTTGCATAATTAATGTGGAAGTGCGAATATAGGTACTTAAGTTGCGAAAAACTACACAAAATATGTCAACTAGTCCCCACATTGCAAATCCGAGAGCAGCTAGTCAATATTTGGTTTTTTTCTGCAGTTACCTGCAGTTTTCTGAATGCGTTCATACATTTTCTATGGACATTGAATTACGCAATGACCGAATACCGCGTAATCCTTTTGACCGCCAATTTCTCGATATGACGATTTAATTTGATTTCTGACAATAAATAAAATATAATAAAACATCTGATGACCATCATATGTAATTGTTTACGTACCGACTGATCAATGAGACCACGTACGCTCCGCCATGTTAAAAAACAGCCGTATATAGACCCTATACGTCTGACAGCAAAAATGTTCAGTAACGTAGGTAGCTAATATTTAATATACTCTGACATACACCCATACGAATTTATAGGAGCACTTGCCAAGCATGCAAATAAACGAAAAAAAGCCAACATCTCTATAAATGGAGCGCTGTGATTCACGGGTCCATATCATGGCGTACGTAAACATAAAAAACATAACGTTGGTATGGTCTTATCATTCGAAGGATGCTTAACTCAGATATGCATTGCCAGCAATTTCGGACGCTCGCGTAATTGCAAACGTCCGTTAATTTTCCGCGCACGCGCTCGTTGAAATGTATGGAGTGACTTACACTATTTGTCCTCTATAAGTATTAAATACATATACTGATTTTTACAGAATTCAGGGAGATCAAAGGCATTGCCTTAGATCGTTCTGAACTTTAATACAAATTTTTAGTCGTCATTTAGTAGTGTCACATTCAAGTAACTGCATTTCTATAGATAAGTATCTTAAACAAAGCAGTGTTTTTTCATGACTTTTGTTATTTTTTCTGCGTATTAGTGAAAGAAGTTAAGTTTTCCAGAATTTGTAATGTTCATGAAATCATCATTGAAGGCTTTTGACTGTATTGTAGCCTTTTACATCCTGTTTTAATAGTGTCCAAGGTCAATTTTAGTCATTAATGTTCACTCAGCGGCCATTTTAATACTGATACTACCATTACGTATACTGTTACCGTGATGACAGGTTAGAGCTGAATTGGACGGAAATATATAGAATAACTGATAGGTAACTTTTTTTCCTACGTGTTAGAGGATCTTGATGTGAGTTTGTGGATACGCTGAGAATCTGAGAACTGTCCATAATCGACTATAGCGCAAGTTAGTGAATCGAAGTTTGGAAAGGAACTACATGCAAGAGCTGATTTAGCTAGGCAGGAGTATACACTCAGTACAAGGCACCATCGAAGGCTAATCAATACAGGTGTTCACCTTTAGTATGCCTTTTATAGCCATATTTAGAACGCGGGTGTTCGGCACAGCCAACTACGTATACGTATATACTAGTTCGAACTAACAGATACCGGGGTGCGTAGGCATCTCTGGTTTCAGTGTTTTGTACCAGGTTAAAGGTTTACTTACTGAAACCATGACTTAAACTGACTCTAACCCTAACCCTAAGCAAAAGTGTACAGATAATGTACGGATAACGATGCGTGTTCTACAGAAAATGGCCGGTCCCTATTTTCCCGTAGAACGCGTTGTAGCGACCAGGAAAATGAAGGTGCGTGTTGTGTACACCTTGAAATTAATTCGTATTTATATGGCTATGCCCTGGAGGCATGTCGAAATTTTAGTACTGTGGGAAGGATACACCAAAGAAGAATCGTCATGGGTTCCTGAAACAAGCCTTACAGCTGTCGCTAAGCGGTAGGTAAACAGCTGTTTTTCCTCATCTTGTGGTTTTAGGTGTACATTCTGTGCTTTATAGGAGCTATTTCAATCCGCAACCAAGCGTTAGAGAAATTATGGATAGTGTATCTAACTTTCTGTCTGGTCCGTCTGGCAGTCTAAAATCAGGGCTATTTGTAATGTCAATTTACTGTAGAACTTAGAATGGATGTCTTCAGGTATCTCTTCAGAGATAGGGGTACAAAACCAAGACGTGGATTAGGAAAACTGTATCAAATCTCAGAACACTTCTTCTCTGATTCATCAAAGTGGGATCAAGTTTATCATCGACTGGGAGATGGCCGGGTGTCAAGTTGACTTCCCAATAAGAATGCACAGAATGGTCACCGATAGTCTACACCCAAGGTGAAGATGGAATGCTTGTTCACAAACAACAATCATTTTCAGAAGTTGTTGTTTTGAATGCAGTTAAGAAGCATTTCTGAACGTTGCTCTTAGATGCATACATCATTTTATTCTATAATTATGCATATGAAATAAATGATTTATGTTTATTAAATTATTAAGTTGTTGGTTCATTTGATATAAAGAAAATTTTCTGATCACTGCATTGTTTACTTTTAAAAATTACATTGCGTACATGCATGCAACATACTAATCTTAAAGTACACACATAACATATTCTGCAATGCAGTCGGGACTTTAATGCTATATAGCATAAGCATTGTGTGCATGTACAGAAGTCATGGAAAAGTCCAGAGCACAATGCTTATGCTAACATAAGCCACATAAAAATTAGAAAGCTATGTGTATCACCAACACTGCACTAGTGCTGTTTGGTAAGGGAATGTGCTGTGGGAGTGTGGCCACAGCAGCAACAAAGGCCATTATAAACATACTCGCCCTTCCACAATACCACTAAGGGTAAGTCATAACAATGATAACAACAGCAACACCAAAAAATACAGATGTGCTTGTTAAGCAGGTTCCTTTTTGGCATGAAGCTCTGTCTCCTTCAATACCTCCTCCATACCAGTAAGAAGCATTGTGCTTATTATTCTTTTTGCGACTGCATACTTTCGTAGGCATTCTATGCAAGCTTCAGTTTTGATGAGGTCGCCTGTTGCATCCCACCTGTTGCTAGACAAATATGCGTGCTTGGCATCATCATTATGCTTCTCAACACCTGTATGGATTTATATGAACAATTTTTAGTGGTTCGCCTAACTCCTGAATGTCACGGACCACCAGGGATTACTATACGCGCTTGCGTCTCCTTATAGTCCTTAGTGCCACGATCATACGCGTGCATGATTCGCTCGAACGTTGTCAGGTAAGACTCGATATCATCTTGTTCCGTGAGCTTTACTAACTTGGCTTCGCCTTCCGTCGGTCTCATTCTCGGTTCCTCTGGTCGACGCGCGACTCCTCCACCACTCTACGGAGCATCTCCATTTGTTCACGCATCTGGTTCTTCTCCAATTCGTCCCTTTCTCGTTGCCTTTCCATCTGTTCGCGCCTCTGGGCCTGCTCCAATTCGTCCCTTTCTCGTTGCCTCTGCATTTGTTCGCGCATCTGGGCCTGTTGCGCCTCGTACTGCTCTTCGCGTGCCTTCCTGTCCTCGAGCAGTATCCGCATTAAGGCTGCCACGCTTTCCTCCGTCATTGTAGGGTTTTCCGTAGCTGACTTGTACGTACGCCCTGACCTGGTGGTCATACAACGATTCACAACTCACAATTACGTTGATTGGGTCTCGCCGCACAACTGTTGCCACGATGCCAAGATCCGATGATCGGTCTCAGGATCGATCCCACCGCGCTGCCACCAAACTGCACCTCCTTCAGCTGCAGTTCTCTTCATTTGTTGGATGTATAGGATTTCCCCTTGTGTGTTTTTTTAGTGAGAGCAGCAAATTGCTGATACTGTACTCCCACAAGCAGATTGAAAAAAAATCCTGTAAACACACTATATGTTTTCTTTGATTGTACTCGTGCTGTTTGGCCTGTTTCTGTTGTAGAATCAATGGAATGGTAAGTAGGAGCATTTGGCTGGAAAACCTGCATGTGTTGAATGTATGCATAACTGAATCCACCTTTGTTACACAGTGCAAGCCAGACACACCCACCCATCCACCCTCCCATTGACAATAGTAGAACGTGTGAACAACTACACGTACACTGCTGAACTCCACAATAGCAGAGATCCCTATTGTAATGATACTTTCCGTTGCTAGTGGTAGCCACATACTGCAAAGCACATTTCCCATGCACCTGTGTGTGTTGTGTGTGAGTGTGTGTGTATGGGTGGCCATTTCCCGTCCCCCCCCCCACCCCGCACACAACACACACATGTTCATGGGGAAATGATGAACTATTACTACTACTACTGGTCGTTTGTACATGCATTTTGTCCCTACATAGGATTTGTCCTTCGTATGCGCATTGTATCCCCATAAGATTTCATTGTGTCCTCATTGGCATTGGTCCTCTGTACATGCATCTTGTTCCCTGAAAGCGCCCATAGGATTTGTTCGTCGTACAGGTATCATGTCTCCATACAATGGTCCATTAGCTGCATGTGCATTATGTCCCCGTCATTCAGTTATTTGTGCATTCATTGCGTCGCTCTTACCCATTGGATTGCTCATTTGTAATCCCCCCCCAGATATAAATAAATAAATAAACAAAATCGGTCCTTTTGTACATGCATCATGTCCCATACAACTTTACACATGTGGCAAAGAATAACATTGTTTGCTTGTTTGCCACACACTCACATCATCTTTCTGTTCTATAGTTAGTGCTGGATGTGTGAAATAAAGTTATTCTATTTGGCATAACCCTTTAGTGTTCAGTAAATGAACCTGTGCACAACACTTGTGTACACACATGCACACACACACTCACACAATACTTATACACTATTGCACTCTAATGATGGTACAGATGCATGCATTCAAGTACATAAAGTCTGTGTTTCTCTGAACTTTTTCTCTCTCTAACGAGAAAGTTGTTGGTGTATAGGATTGACCAATGGTGGTGTAAAAAGCACGGAAACAAGAGTGACAGAAATTTGACTGGAAAATTGAAATAGGCCTATATTTAGCACACTAACGTTGTAACAGTACATGCCTGAATAATGGGCTAAATATAGGCCTATTTCAATTTTCCAGTCAAATTTCTGTCACTCTTGTTTCCGTGCTTTTTACACCACCATTGGTCAATCCTATATACCAACAACTTTCTCGTTAGAGAATGTTTTTATTTACTTGTTTCATTAGTTTTTTTCCTCTGGCGTCTTTATAAGTGGTCACAAATTGATTTTAATTTTCAAAGGGAGGGAGGGAGGTTTAACATTTTAATAATAGAAATTATATGTATAGGAGTTATAAATGTTATTTACTGTTTGGCCTTGTCCTCTATGTCTCCCCCAGCCTCTTCTATGGCCGCGGCGGCCTGGTTCTGGCCATGGGAGCCATGTGGGTGGTGGTGGCAGCGGCCAGGGGAGCAGCAGGTGAAGTGGTGGTGGGGGCACTGGTGTCAATACTGCTTGTGCCAGTGGTGGGGCTGGTGCAGGTAGCAATGCTCCTGCCTCTGCTGGTGGCGGCAGCTCTGCTGCTACTGCTGGTAGCAGTGGGGGCAGCTCTGCTGCTACTGCTGGTGGCGGTGGGGGCAGCTCTGCTGCTACTGCTGGTGGCGGTGGGGGCAGCTCTGCTGCTACTGCTGGTGGCGGTGGGGGCAGCTCTGCTGCTGCTGCTGGTGGGGGCACTGCTACTGCTGGTGTAGGCGGGGCAGCGCTGCTGCTGATTGTAGTCAAAACATTGTGTCAAAAGCTTTTTTTACATCAGATAAGGAAGCCTTTTTGTGCATCAGATTAAGGATGACACCCCAATATTCAATAGACAGGTCACAAAGGACAGTTGAGTCACCATGCATGCTTTACATGTGAAGTGAATGGCAGATCCCTTACATGCGTGCTGTACACATGTTGCATGTACATTTTCCTATAGCTTTTTAATGCTAGTGCAATACAACATGCCATCACATACCTTTGGGTGGTAGTGGTAGTTCGGTGACCCCTGCGATACCGCTTCCTCTCGGGTAGCTCTGCTGCCGCTGGCGGTGGGGGCAGCTCTCTGCTGCTGGTGGTGGGGCTGGGGGCAGCTCTGCTGCTGCTGGTGGTGGGGGTAGCGCTGCTGCTACTAACTAATGTACAATGTAACAGACACAGATGCATGCAAAAATAACCTTTTGTACAAACATTGACCTTTACCAGGGAACTGGGAAGCCTTACTGTACATCTGATATTATGCATGCAAGCGTACAAGAAATGTGTTAATGTGTGCATGACAGGAAGCCATGAGCAACTTACATTAGCACGTAAGAAAGCAGCCCTTAGACTTTAAATGCTACATACAGCATGCTATTTATAACATAACTTTTGGTGGTAGCAGAGATTATATATCTAATATATGATCTCTGGTGGTAGTGGTAGTTCTACCAGAGATTATATAATCTCTGGTAATAGTACACCAAATTAATTTAGTGCCTGTTGGAGTATTTATACTCCCTAAAATTATACATTTTATAAAGAACTTGCTAGAACTTGCTAGATGGCCATAGAACTTGCAACCAAATAAGGTATTTCTCGCTGTAGTTTCTTTCTAGATGTGATATGTGTCCAACTGACATGCTGGGATAACGTGCCGGTAAATTCTGAAGAGATTGGTACTATTGTCGTTCTTTAAAACCGTTCGTAGCTCGAGTTATACCTTCCTAAGGAAGAAGACGACGACGACGACGACGAACAATTTTTTTGGGAATGGGCACGAGAAGCAGGTTCTTTGTTTGTCTGGAAGCGCATAGTTTAATGACATGAAACTAGCATGAAAACGTAGATCTTGGTGTTGTCGTTCGACTGCAGCAACGAGATAAGTGATCCATTTCTCCGTTGTCCCTCCCGACGCGATTTAAAATTTTAATGACATTCATCATTCCTCAATCAATCCTATATTGAACCTGCTGACGCAGGTTCAGATTCTCAATTTTGTGACCCTATTGAAAATGGGTTTCTGGACTCAGTGCTTTTCCTCTGTATTGTTGCATGTAGTCCTCTTTTGGAAGTCATTTCATTCCCTGTACACAACTAGATATAGTGCGACATGCAACAATTGCAATATGCTGCCTCTTCTTGGTGAAATAGAAATATGCAAGTATAAATTTTTTTTGTTCGAAGGGCATTATTCTTGTCTTCCCTATATGGCAATGTATATACACTATCAATGCAGATTGCGCTTGGTAGGGCATGTGGTAGTTTACACAAACATATACTGCAAAACTCTCTGAAGAAAAACAAAACGCTCGTGCATGCCAATATGCAAACCATGTCCTTAAGACTTGTCATCTATTCCTTCTTTTATCTCAGAGGACAAGTTCTAAAGGACCAGTCCAACGATACAGTGTGCACCTTGCTATACTGTACCTATATTGCAGTGTGGTCATATCTCAAGGAAGGCACTATACATCAGTGGCCTCATGGTTGTTCAATGGAATAGATCAAGAATGCATGCGTAGAGACAGAAAATGTGTGTGCCATCCCTTATACTATTCGAGTGAACAGCTCAACTATATCAGAAGAGTGGAGGCATATAAAATGATAAGAAATTGAACAAGGGGTAAACGCTAGACACAGTTACTGTGTTGCACATGTGGGATGTATATGAATATGCAAGTGTTGAACCGCATGAATCATAAGGTCCAGTGCATGTATGTGAACTAACACAAGTGCATGTTTGTGCACTGCACATTTTGTGTGGGCAAAATGATACCAAATCACTGCAAGTCCACACAGCTGAGTGGGAGAGGCATACATAATGATGAGAAGTTGAACATGGGTTATGCCTAGTAAGAAAGCACACTTCTATACTACCCAGAGCATGTGTAAACCAGGGGGTGGGTTTGGGGTGGGAACAGTTTGTACCTTTGTACCTTTATATCATGTCCCATAGGATTGGTTATCTGTACATGCACCATCATGTCTACTGGCGAGGATTTACCAGTAAATCCCTGCCAGAGGACACGATGAATGTCAGAGGACTAATCCTATGGAACATGATGAAGTACAAAGGACACAATGCACTATTTCAATGGGGACTCAATGGAATCCTATGGGGAAACGATGCATGTACAAAAGACCAGTCCTATGGGACCTGATGCATGTACAGAGGACAAATCCTATTGGATGAAAACGTGTATGGTGACACAATGCATGCACAAAGGACAAATCCTATTGGGGACACAATGCATACATGAATAAATGACCATTCCAATGGCCACAATGACACAATGCAATCCAATCCTATGGGGATATGAAGCATGTACAGTACAAAGGACCAATTCTATTGGGGAGACAATGGATGTACAAATTAAGGACAAGCTAGACCTATGGGAACACAATGCATGAACAAAGGGCCTGTCCTATTGGACCACAGAAACAATTGTATTGGGGACACAACGTAGAGACACAACCTATGTACAAAGAGCCGGGTACATAATGTAGGTACAAGGGACCAATCCTAGCAGAGAACAATGCGTATTCAATGGACCAATCGTACAGATCATGGCATGTCGCTACATGTACCTGTGTACAGTCTCTGGAGAGGGCTCTTGTCGCATACAAAATGAAGGTTATATGGGAACTCAACAAGCACGGGAATACATCTATGACACAATCATACATCAAACATCACCTGCAAATGCATTCTATCTGTTTACTGCTCACGTGCGTATCCACGTACTGAGTCTATTTTTTACTCTGTGTGTGTGTGTGTGTGTGTGTGTGTGTGTGTGTGTATAATCAGGTTTGTTTGCCACATGTATACTCATGTGTGCAAGTGCACACTGTACCTGCAATTACCCAACATGACGCAGATTGTATGGATAACAACTGTTGCATTCATATGCAACACCCAGCAAGACATTTGATAGGAATAATAAGCCAGCCTAATCTGTGGATCACAACCTGTCAGATCTGTTGTGGGTAGATCAAAAAGCTCCCTTGAATTTATCCATCTTATAATCTGCCCAAACCATTGAGAAATATTCATGTACCTGTACTTAGGTGTTTGCAAATGAAGGAGAGCAAAGGTTTAAATTTCTTAATGGGATCTTTTATCAATCTAAATGAGTTTACATACAATGTGTAGGCTATACAAATATGAATTGTGTAATTGGGAAAAGATAAAATGAATACTTTCTAATTAAGAACATGTCATATACATATAACAACTTCTAATTAGTTGTAGGATTTATAAACCCTGAATCAAAGATTTAAATAAATATTAAAATTCATTTGTGTTTTACTAGTAAATATTCGAATAAACTAAATCAAACTTCAAAACACTAAATGACCAGCACACTTTTAATGGACATTGACTTTTAATAACTCAATTTTACATAATCTCTAAGTCAAATGGCGTTTCTTTATTCATAGTGGATTTTAGCAAACCTTAAAGCAAATCATCACGGCTGTTTTCATTTAATTGGACATTAGGTCTCGTCCCCAACCCTTGTCTGGAGACAGGCAACTGAACCCTAGTTACCGCATGGCACTGGAATGTGGGCTTATCCTTCTTTATCTGTACAACGTAAGCTCACTATGAATTGATATTTTGGTCAGGCACCCTTCGAGGACTAAAATAGTATAAGTTTCATCTTTGTTGTGTTTACTGTCATACGCGAGAAGAGAGGGCCGAGACTAAATGCGCTTTATTTTGAGTAGGTCGTGTCACTAGGCTTTATTGAGAAATCCGCCAGGCCAACTTAAATGCTCTATTAGAAACGTGTACTCAAGAGCTGGCTGTATTTGGTTCTGTTTAGGGTATAATGGGGCTTATTTTCTGCGCGTCGTGACAACGTACGCTTTGAATAGGGCAGATTTAACATAGCGAAGTGGTCCTCTCATATAATGTACTGAGTACATGTGAGACTTAAAGAATAAACTTACATGGATACACTGACACATACATGTATACATGGGAAAAAAATTACACACTATTCTTTGCGTTTTCTAATTCGGCTTAGCTTTTCTGGCCTCAAAGACTTCAGTACGTCTGGGACACACACTCAGGTAGTGTTCTTGCATAATGCACTTTAGCCTCTGTACTTCGTTAGCCATATGTCCTGTATAGCTTCTGTGCCCTGTTCCCTCATCAGCCCAAAGCCTGCATTGTTCATGTCCACCCATTCACTGACATGGTCTTCGAGTAGGTGCATCTTTACTGTCCTTTTCATGCCAGGACAAGCATGGCCTAAATAACTGAAGAATTCTTGTATGGAATCTGCTGTAATAAAAGCCATCATGATCATGTGTTATTATTGGCAATGCATGCATGTTGTGAATGGATCGATGCTTACCAAGTGTACTCTTTTCCTGTTCGGTTATACAGTCTTGTTGTATAAGTTGTGGCACTGAGAGAACAAAGAGAAGGCTGTCTTATACTTCTCAGTTGCTTCCTCGACCAGATGTGGTGAGTGCTTCAGTGCAGTGTCAATTAGGGTGTGCACAGTGTGTGTGTGTGTGTGTGTGTGTGTGTGTGTGTGTGTGTGTGTGAGTATGTTGATCCTAAAATGGAATCAAGATGATACAAAGTATGTTACATTTATTTTGCTTTACCTGCAATGACTTGTGTACATGGTTGCCTATGAATGCGCCTCCATGATATTGCTGGTGTCGTACATTTAGAGACTGGAGAGCTGCTTCCACTCCCTTCACAAAGGGTTCCTCAGACACAGCAAACCCTTTTTCTAGCTTCATGCAGGTTAACATCAGCAATCATTTGCTCCTACATGCATCAGATGCATGCTCATGTTTGAGGTTAAGAAGAAGTGCACATACATTGTTGTGTAACTTTCACAAGATCACCCCCCCCTCCCCCCCCCCCCCCCCCCCCCCCCCCCCCGTTTATCCTAAGTACTGTATCAGAGGGTGCAAATAATCCATATACCAAAGTGCATTCCACTTACCAATTCTGCTATCTTCTTGCTGCATCTCTCATTTTCCTCTACTAGACTGACTGGGGAGAAGTGGATTAGACTCTCCCACAATCATGGTGGAGTAGTTGAACAAATCCTTCACATTTGACTGTTCTGGGCAAATGGCTTCCAACTGCTCTTTGTATGTAGTGAGGTCCTTAACTGCAGCTCTATGATGCAGTAGTTACATGTAGCTCCATATTCGATGACATCTACAATGCAAGTTTTAAATTCTTCAAATGGCATTCCTCTTCAAGCAATGAGCGTAATTTAAAGAAAATGCCCATAGATATGTGCAGTCCAGGAAGGCATACCTGTAATGATAAAGAATATGTTTGGATTTATGAAGCAATTTTCATTGATAGTTAACCTGAGTGAGTGGAATGCTGAACCAGGAGGGTTCACCCTAGCAATTGTTGAAAAATTTGACTTTCTTTATATTATCTCCAGAAGCTAGAAATCTTTGGTAATCGCTATGCATTAACTCTAGCGTTCGCTTCACAAAAGCAGCTCTCAAACCACAACGCTCTCAAGATCATCAAGCGTTACCAAGCAACAAAAACATTGCTGCTTCCATATTTTGGGGCAGGTAACATGTATTTATGTATTCCAAGGTGCATGTACCTACCACTTGCACCTGACATTTCGTATAGTGCACACAAAAATTCATAGTCTCCAGACATGAATATCCTTATGTTGTAGTCTCTGTAAACATACAACAATGATTGGGTTAACAACATTATTTGCAATGATATGCTTGATTTTCTTTACTTCCATTGTGATGCAGCTAAAGTCACAACTTCTTTCTTGTATCTGTCAAGGGCTATATGAAGGTTGGTGATAGTGTCCTGTGCTTTAAAACAAGTAAACACGCAAGTATTATAAATGGAGTTTGGTGAGCTGGTATTAATATTTGAAAGTTCATTTTGAAAGCAGAACATACTCATAGCATACCACTCTCTGCAAGCCGAAGACACCAAGGAACTGTTGATTGGTATATGCTGTCATTTAGGAAGATGATTGGCGGGTGGCATGGCTACTTGGATTTGTACATGCTCATGCTCATGCTCATGCCATTTACATTTTCACCACCACCCTTATCTCCACCTACTTTGATCCATGCTTCATTGCCTGGTATTACTCTGTCATGCCATGTTCGAGTACCAATTCACTGTTAAAGGAACTCATACTAATGCACAAGCCATTTTACTCTCCTCATTAACATGTCATTTTCATCTAGAAATTTTTTAACTTGCTGTATGCGATTAGGAATGTAGACAAAGGCAGCTGCTCTTATCTCATCCTCATAAGAAGATTGTGATAAAAAGAAAGGTGCAATTTCAGCTTCTAGATTGTTTCAAATCACTTCCTTAGCAATTGTAGCTTCCTCTCACTGGCTAGGTGTACACCGGAATAATGTGCCAACCATCTTAATACAATTAAATATTCATGCATACTGTGTTTAAGCATTTACACTGAATTACCTTTGAAGTGTTCGAAGTTGGTTCCATGGTACTGCGTATACCTAACATAGCATTCATTGCAAGACCTGTGTTTGCATCAATATAGAGTGATATCCTGACTTCAGTCAGTATTGTTTTTCTCCTCTCTTCCCAAGACTCTGATCTCCTCCTCAACGTCGACTCTTTCTGGTGAAAGTAGTGTTCTCATCCCCCCCCCCCCCCCCCCCCCCCCCCCCCCCCCCAAAAAACTTCCCTAGCACATCGCTTCAGAGTTCTGCTGCAGCAAGCCTCATTTTTGGAAGATCGGGTCTTTGTCACACGCACAAGGGTCAATGGCACAGATGAAGAAAGTAAGTACACACTCATCACCCATTCTTTACTTACAGTTCCTCCTGTCTGGATTTGTATCATATTATCCTTTGTGCTTTAGACAGGATTCTGAGAATCACCGTGGAAGCACATATTTTCTCTTGAACATCAGCTTTGTGGCAATCATATGTGTCATAATCCCCTGCCCGAATGTGTATGTTGTACACCATCACATCATGGAGGAGACGTTGGATCATGACTGGAGCTGGTTGCACTGAACTTGGCAGCAGTTCATGGCACTATCGTCACAGCATGGGCACTGAGTGCTGGCAGATGTTGCTATGTAGTCAGTGATGCACTTTGTACATACAACTGCATTGCAGTGCAATGTAAGTGGCTGCACCAGCATTTGTTTACGCATTTGGCACTTTAGTAAGTCTGTTACTGAAACACTTGTGTTGGGTTAAATGTGGTTCCTTTCATTGGCACACAACCTTTGGTGGTGCAATAGTGTTGATATGATCAAGAAGGCATTTGGTGTGACACCTGGTTCTGATACAGTCTGTTACAATATTTCACTTAAATTATACGCACTCGTCGAGAAGACTATTGCACTCATAACAAGCAGAAGGGCGTTTCGACCTATCGCACTACACTTGGTAGGCGGATTGGTGTGCGATGCACCGCAATTAAAGCGCATGGTTTACATCTGTGGCAGAGGCGGCAGCCGCTGACTGCTGTTTTTGGCTATTCTCTGTGCGCCACGTGCCACTTGCACTTCGATAAGACATTAAAATGAGACTAATCTGAAGTGCAAGGTTGTTTCAACAAGCCACTGGTAATGGAAAATATTGTGCTACCCACCAGGTGATGTAATCATAGATATTAAAATTAATATCGATGATGTAATCCATCCGCTGGGGCCGAGACTAAATTAAATGTGTTGCGCTCCGTTTAGAAATAAAGGTACCTCACAGTCACAATGAGCAAGACGACAGCCATTGGTGAGCAACTGGACGAAATCGTGGTGGAGATAATGTGCTCCATGAAACGGCTGGAGCAGCTGAGAGAGAAGTACGCAACAGCGGCTGGCGAAGTACGTTTCTAGACGTAGTCAAATATGTATGCGTTCGCTCGTTGGTCTTTGTCATATCATGATAGGTATCAACATCTAGTCATGTCTCCTTGTAGGGTTACTTCAATATGGCGAAGGCGCGCTATTCGATGGGCGGTACATCAGTGAGCCAGCTGCAGTACGACTGCGTGATGACCCCACTGGTCCGTGTAGCCACTGACCTGAATGAAAGCGACCAATCAGAACCGTCGCTCACGTTGTTGAGGACGCCCATCGTTCGCGGTGGCGGGAAAGTTACCGAGGTTCCCTCTACGAAGGAGGCGCAGCTGCGAAAGAGGGCGGGGAAGGGCACGAGTTCAGTGGGCGTGGAGGACGTTCCGAAGTTTACCGTCAATGAGGAAGGGGAAGGGGAGGGGACCACGGAGGATGGGGAAGAGATGGTCAAGGACCCTCTCAAGTGGTTTGGAGTGCTGTTGCCCGCGTGTCTTCCCCAGGCACAGCAGAATTTTATGGAAGGTGATGTTTTGTAGCATTCAGGTGTGGTGCTCTATTTATCTCTGTGTTACATATGGTTTGCAGCCATTACTTATGTGGTGGATCTTGCACAAGCTCAGGAGAGGTTGGAGTTTCTGAGAAAGAAGTATTGCGCTTTACTGAAGGCAAAGAACAATTCCGTGGACTAGAGTTGTGAACAGTGTGCACATATGCATGTGTATGTGTGTATTTATGTGTGCATGCGTGTGTATGTGTGTGTGTGTGTGTGTATCCACACAGACCACACAGAATAATGAGCACTGAGCTATTAAATCAGCATCTATAGTTGAGATTCTGGTTATAGAGCCCATCGATCTAACATGTTTGTATCTCATCACGCTAATGGTACTGAAAGCAGTAGCTCAGAGGACTACTGCTCTTTGATTAATGGTTTCAACTGTTGTTTACCGTATGAACAGGATTTGTATGCACACAGCAATTGATAGAAGTAAATAAAAAACTATATGAGAAAGTTGGTGGCATATAGGATTGAAAGACAATGTGGTGTAAAAAGCATGGAAACAAGATTTGACGGGAATGGGACTGGGTAAAATGAACTAGACCTATATTCAGCACACTCCAGTACATTCTAAAATAGTGCATACTGATGTCGGAGTGTGCTAAACATAGGGCCTAGTTCATTTACACAGTCCCAGTCCAGTCAAATGTTGTTGCCGTGCTTTTTACACCTCCGTTGTCTATCTATCACATGTGCCACCAACTTTATTTACTTGTTTCGTATGTTTTATTTTCGCTTGCGTAGCGTCTTTACGTGGTGGTCCAAAATTGGACAGAGATGGGGGTGGTGATATGTTGTATTTAGGCCCACCCCGCCCCCCTCCCGACAGACTTGCTTTATACTGTTGTGAGTCCATTCAGTTGAAGACAAAAGTAGCCACCATTCTGTCCCATTGTCCTGTCTAGATAAATCAGGTATAATCCAACTGTCATTTAATAATTTACAGGGTCTCTTACATTCACCATACTTCATATGCCGTCATTGTCAAGATGGAAAATATCGTGCATGTGTATGCACCACAGCCATCTCTTGAATAATTAAAGTCAGCATAACATAAATTAAGTAGTAAGATGGTACACGTAATATTGTCTTTCTGTACTCATTCTTGTGGGCCTCATGCTTATACTACACGTAACTTTTATTCTATTTGTAGAATAAAACGGTTTAATGAAATGTGACCTAAAAACCCGTTTGATTCTATTTAATAGAATAAAAATTTCTAGGGCTAGAACACCATCTATATCAAACCTGGAACCAGACAAAAGGACAATCTAGATTGGGGATAGTTTGTTTAGGGGGGGAGGGGGGGGGGGGTGTTGCAGACAGAGAGGCAGGCTTTACCCACTAACCTTTGACAAAGCCCCTATTAACCCATTATATGCTTTCCCATGCCCAATCTAAACAGAGAGGGGTAAGTCCACAACCATTCGCCTTTTCATCAGAACATTAAACATTGTTTACTCATGCACAGAGTATAGTGCAGTGCATTGCACTGTTCATGCAGCAATCTTTTACTAGTTTACTAGCTTCCAAGAGGCATTCTATAATTCAGTCATGATATGAAATTTGATTTGGAGACTAAGACATCCTGTCTGCTGACTCAATTCATATTATTTGGCAGGCAATCACACAATTGGTGCTGTTAAAGGCCACGAATGCTACGATACTTTGTGTAAAGCATTCGCTGCACCCTTTTGTGAAATCAACACCTTGCTTGATGTTGGCTTTATTCAAGATCAGTATAACAGATATCTTGTGGAGCTCTTTTTTGGAGGGGACAGGAAGGTATGCACCATAATAGTAGTACACAGTTGAACTGATTTGCATTTTATTTTTCTTAGTTCCTACTTATGATGTTAGGCCTGAATGAAGCACATGCCAACTATGCTTGTCCTTTTTGCAATGTACATAAGGAAAAGGGGTGATTGTATGCATGACATCAGTGCATCAAGTGTTTTTAATTATATCTTATTAGCAATCACTATGTGGTAGGTGTGGCACACACCAATACATACATTTCATACACTGTATAGGTGGGACATGTCATTACCAGAAGAGTACTATACTATAACAAATGCTATAACACTTGCATCCCTGCGGTATGAGCATGCCTGCACAAGTATGCTATTTATAGAATGTTTGCGTTTGGCCAGACACTGTCATGCAATGGGAAGGTCAATCAACACAAGGCAGAGATCTGTACACCTTCCCCTTTCTGAAGATTCCTGTTAACCATTTTGTGTTAGATGAACTTCCTTTATTACTAAGGATTTTTTATGTACTTTTTGACAGTGTATATTTATGAAGATGTATATCGAATGATAGGCAAAGCAGTGGATAAACAATTTCCTAAGTATAAAAACAGCAGGCTATCAAAAGGTCAATGTGACACCTTACATGCACTGTCTGGTGTATTATGTGCCTGATCATATGCGGCAATATGGGAATTTACATGTTTTCAGGTCAAGGTGTAGTGCCTTCTGATCAATCTATAAACCTATACATGTGTATGTTATATGCTCTTCTTGTATTTTTTGTATTACAGCTTACTGTATATTCGTATGATAGTGATTGTATTCTGGAATACATGTAGGGTGCATCGATCTTGTAGCTGTCCCTTAATTGGTACGAGAAATGCCCTGTAGTAAACTTTTTATGTAGTGTGTTTCATTTTCATTTGGACATGCATAATTTTGATGTATTAATTTATTTCTGAGGCTGCGCAAAACTACTCCTACGCAGAGGGAGGGAGGGGGGTTTGAAAACGCGTAGCGGTGACCTCATCCACATGTTGCGTAAAACATGATACGCATCGCAGGGACATGAATAGTAAATGGGACGTTGAATTAATATGTCAGAAAGTTTGTAGCCTGGGAAGAGTTCATGACTTCCAAGTAACAAAAATAAAAATCATTACTATCGTGCTGATGCGGAGCCTCATAATTCGTGATGGTGTAACGGCGTTTCTCCAAGATGCAAGCTTTTATAATGACCTGTTATTTTCATTGTAGGTGCAGTCAGATACGCCCTGAAATTTGGTCCTGCTGAACAGGATGCTGTGCACAGGCCCTGCGTGCTGTGTGTCGTTAGGAAGGCTCGAGCGCGCGCTCGACCCATCATACCTGCGCTTCTCTCACGATATACTTTATTATAAGGAGATACTCGTGCAAGTGATGTTTATTATTTCCGAACTTTCGAAACGATTGCAAATCTAGAAACGATAAAAACGTATCTTTGTTTCATGGCGAACGGCACAGCGAAACCATTACATTGAGACGGTAACGTCTCATCACGTGACCTTACCCGTCACTCAGATGTAGGCGGATACCGTTGATATCAATACCAACGGTCCGTCTGTGGACGGAGAGTGGACGGCAACGTCCTTCCCCTCCGTCGCTCTGTCACGTCTTTAAACGTTATAATCCGTCAGTCCGGGAAATCCACGGTTAAAGGCGGTTCGCTTTTCACCGCATCGTACCGTCGGTACGTAAGGTTGGATTTCTGGCTACCGGTACTACAGCGGTACCGCTTCTACTTTCTATCCATGCAGCTTTATCGTATACGTGCACCATCCCATTCACTTTTCTCAGGGTTAGTTCTTCAAAAAACCATATACAAATACAAATGCATATAAAAAGGAAGAGCAAGTGTCAGTTTTACTTGGTCTCCACATTAGGCAAAAGCCGGATTCCGTTCTGTTGAAAGATATTAATGTATAGCATCAATCATGAATGCATGAACCACTGAAGTACTTGCTTACACATTTGCGCGATGACACTGGCACAAACGTGGAACCACTCACGTCATCAAACGTTCATCTTGTGTAAAAAGTCACAGATGAGAAAAAAAGTGACCCTTGTACATACCTCATTGCGTTCCAAAGCCAAAAAAAAAAAAGGTGGCTGGGTAGAGGAAATACAATTAAATAACGTACCAATAATACGTTACACCTACTAATATGTGTTCGCGTTACAACCTATTCCTGTAGATGGAAGAAAAGTGGTTGTGATATCTTCGACACCCCAAAAATGGCACTTACGCAGCACTCATGTCTTATCATCAGTATGTGGCGAATCAACAAATTTATTCGGATCCATAAGTTCCACGCCAATCTTTGAACCTGAAAGTTGCTATAGAGGAGGACAAAGACCGATAGCGAACGCTTACCATATCGTGCTCTTTGCTGCGCCTGATGCACGTTGTACTTTGGCGCCAAAATAGGTTGCGATAAAATAGGTAACATCCATCGGCTACACCACTGTTTCCCCGCCAAAAACCTATTATTAATAGTCACGTGAATTGGTCAAGGGACAGTTATAGTTGAATTAACCAGCAACTGTCAATCAATTGCAATTAGCGAGCTTATACCGCTTGTTATTGGTATGCGATGTGTTGCCATGGCAATGAGGTAACAGTCCAGTACATGTATGTGCGATTTAAATCTTTTATCAGCCTTGAAATTGATTCATTAAGGTCCAATACAAACATACACCATGTACATGGAATCAGTTTTAGTTTGAGTGAGGATGGAAGACATAATCCTTTATCTCTACACATGTAAAGAATGAACTAAGTACTTCTATAATGTTGCACACAGCCACACACACGTCACACAAACAGGCACACATCACACACAGGCACACATCACACAGAGGCACACATCACACAGAGGCACACATCACAAGGATACATAACACAGAGGCACCATCACACAGGTACACATCACACAGGCACACATCACACAGGCACACAGAGGCACACATCACAGAGGCACTCATCACTAAGGCTACAAACACACACAGGCACACATCACACACAGGCACACATCACACCAACAGGCACACATCACACAGGCACACATCATACAGGCACACATCACACAGTCACACATCAACAGACACATCACACACAGGCCCACATCACACACAGGCACACATCACACAAACAGGCACACATCACACACAGGCATACATCACACATAGGCACAAATGACACACAGGCACAAATCACAAAGGCACACATAATAAAGAGGCACACATCACACATAGGCACACATCACACATCACACAGGCACACATCACACAGGCACACATAACACAGAAGCACCATCACACAGGTACACATCACACAGACACACATCATACACAGGCACACATCACACAAACAGGCACACATCACACACAGACATACATCACGCACAGGCACAAATGACACACAGGCACAAATCACACAGGCACACATCACACATAGGCATAAATCACACATCACACAGGCACACACAGAGGCACACATCACACAGGCACACATCACACAGGCACACATCACACAGGCACATGTCACACACAGACACACATCACACATAGACACTCATCACTAAGGCTACATATCACACAGAGGCACACATCACACACATCACACACATGCACACATCACACACATGCACACATCACACACATGCACACATCACACACATGCACACATCACACACATGCACACATCACACAGGCACATATCACACACGTTACACATATTGGCACACATTACAGACAGGCACACATCACACAGAGGTATGCACACAGACACACATAGCACACAGACACACATCACATATAGGCACACATCACTAAGGCTACAGGCACACATGGCACATAGGCACATATCACACACAGGCACACATCACACACAGGTTACACATATTGGCACACATTACACACAGGCACACATTACACAGAGGCACACATCACACAGAGGCACACATCACACAGAGGCATGTGTATATCACACACAGGCACACATCACACGCAGGCATACATCACACACAGCCACATCACACACAGGCACACATCGCACATAGGCACACATCACACAGGCACACATCTCACACAGGCACACATCACATAGGCACACATCACATAGGCACACATCACATAGGCACACATCACATAGGCACACATCACATAGGCACACATCACATAGACACACATCACACACAGGCACACATCACACACACAGGCACACATCACACACAGAGGCACACATCACACACAGAGGCACACATCACACACAGCCACACATCACACACAGGCACTCATCACTAAGGTTACACATCACACACAAGCACACATCACACACAAGTTACATATTGGCACACATCACACACAAGGACACATCATAAACAGAGGAACACATCACACAGGCACTCATCACTAAGGCTACACATTACAGAGAGGCAAACATCACACACGGGCACTCATCACACACAGCAATACATCACACAGAGGCAAGTGCACATTACTCAGAGGCACAGATCACGCACAGAGCCTAGGCACACATCACGCACAGAGCCTAGGCACACATCACGCACAGAGCCTAGGCACACATCACGTACAGAGCCTAGGCACACATAACACAGAGGGACACATCACACAGAGGCACGTGTACATCACAAATCACACACAGGAACACATCACACAGAGGCATGTGTACATCACACACAGACTACACATATTGGCGCACATTACACACAGGGACACATGTATCATAAACAGAGGCGCATATCACACAGAGGCACTCATCACTAAGGCTACATATTACACAGAGGCACACATTGATACAGAGGCACACATCAACACACAGGCACACATACACAGTGGCACACATCTCACACAGAGGCACACATCACATACACACACAGGCAACTGGTGCCATTTATAGTTATGGAGTCCTTGCTGTAAAGATTCTTTACTTGATGACGAATCTGACTCAGAGCCGGAGAGGTATTCTATATGCTCTCCTGTCTGCCATAGTACCGGTACCTGGTACGTCTGTATAATAAAAAAGGATACAATTAGCTGCTAATAGCTACCGCTCAGCACTAGCTATATCTCGCGAATCGAGTATACGCATATGCAGCTGCGCATATGCATACATAATCGGTGCACGTGTATGATATACGATACATACCTTCCGCTAGAAGCTGTTGTTTAGCTTGAAGAGAACTATCAGCTTTGGATGACGACTCTACTAGCATTTGGTGTTCAAAAAATGTAGATCTACACACGTATTCCCCGCAGTGGTGACAGTAACGTCACTTGCCGCTCATTTTTTGAATTCGGAAGGAGTTACTTGTATCACGTGACCATGCGTCAATAATAGTGGAGGACGCGGTACCGTGCGGTAGCGTTCGTCGATTACCGTTCATAAATACACGGATACCGTCACTAAACGTTTCCGTGAAATTTACATGGAAGTCCGTCTTGATCGAAAGTGACGGGGCGCCGTTGCAACCCGTCTCCGGGTAGCGGTTTCGCTGTGCGGGTGTTTATCGTGCGAACACAGGGAGGACGATTGTCTGCATGGCAAATCGGACATATATACAATACAAGTAAATAAAAACATTCTCTACGAGAAAGTTGGTGGGATATAGGATTTGAAGGCAATTGGTGGTGTAAAAAGCAAGGAAACAAGGTCTTATCAGAAGGGAAAATGTAATAGTCCTATATTTAGCACATTTATAGGGCGTATGTTATTTGTGTGCTAAATATAGGACTATTACATTTTCCCTTCTGATAAGACCTTGTTTCCTTGCTTTTTACACCACCAATTGCCTTCAAATCCTCTATCCCACCAACCTTCTCGTAGAGAATGTTTTTATTTACTTGTTTTTTTAATTTTTTTTTCACACCCAATGTCTAATTATACAAGACATAGGCTGATAGTCGATTGTGTATCTGAGTATAACATCGATTATTTATATAAAAGCGAGTCCTCCTGATACTAGTGGTGAAATTTTGATCGCTTAAAAGTGTTCCTGTCCCGAGTTATGCGTTGCCAAGAAGGAGGAGAAGAAGACGACCCGCCCCTTGTTCCGAGACTGGGTACGAGAACGGGCAGTACACTCTTGTTCTCTACAACCACGCGGTTCTGCGACATGAAACAAAAACGAAACTACTCATTTTGGACTTCTAGATCGATTGCTACACGATCCGATCGTCGGGAGTGTTGTTACAGACGGGTCGCGTTTTTTAATGACATTCATAGTCGGGGTCAAATCCTATATGGAAGTTTCTAACAAAACTTCCGATACTGTAACATCATTTTGAGATTTGCATTACTACTGACGACATGCAGCTTTGCTTTAATACCATTCTCGTACTTAGTATAGCTGCAATCTTAAGCCATATGGTTGCGATGTGCTGTTACCCATCGAGCGTTCTGCCATCAGATATGGGAGACTTTAACCTTAGCTCTCTGCACGATTATGTACAGCTGCAAGTGGAAGGACCCACAGAAGCTGCCGCAGCTGATCCCGTTGCATCAAGCGCAGGTTCAGCAAATCCAATTCTTTGCTAGCTACTGGTCCTACGGTGTCTGGCTTGGGGCCCAGTCGTCGCGCAACACTAGGCGGTGCCACAGCTCAATGGGCTGGTTTCCGTTCAGTTGTCCATACTTCTGCTCCCACCACAAAGGACACCTTCTCACTGAAGGTTCTCGTGGCCCTCATTAAGCGTACCGACCCAATATAAGGTTTATTTTTATTTTGATGCAGTTGACCAAATATAAAAATATCCGTAACGGAAGCTACAGCAAAGCAGCCATTTATTTTTGCAGCTGTCAATGAACACGCTGGCAGCGACCATGCAGGTTATAGTAGCTTCCGATGGATTCGAAATTAAAGAATCATGTGTGGGTACTTGCGATCACAAGGTATTAAAGCATCGGAAGCGCTCGTGGGAATAGCACTTAATTATGTTCGGCCAGACTACCACCGAATGAGAGTCACTAAGTCTGCAGTTCTCTCAACCCACAACCATGTCGAGCGGCGTATTTTAGAGAAAAACTGCACGTTGATAAGAACGAAAAACTGGTCATGTTTGGCGTCATTCACATCTGCGTCATTCACGGTTATTCAGGCAAATTGTAGGCTTTGTTAGCATGCCTATATTGAAATCTACACACATTTATAGAGGTTAATAATTTCCCTTGCCCCACATATAATCTAATCCGAATTCAAATCTGTCTCACTTCCACAGACCAATAGTGGCTGAGTATGGATTGTTGGATCAAGTTCGTGTTGATCATGGCAAAGAATGGGCACTGTGCCTATTTGTGCAAGAAACACTTGCTCACCTGCAGTATAATACAGAGAAACCTCATAGGCAAACCTCATCAACAATTGTATACAGTATAACCAAAACACTTTATATTGTACTTCAATAAAATGCGTGTGCATGCTGAATGCAATAGAACCACGGAGTAGAGCACTGCTGGCCAGAAGTAAAGCAATGGGTGAACTATCCCATTAAGTCATGCCAGTGGTATAATTGATTTGGATTCCATGGTGCAAAAGTACTGTGTGTCCTAGATAACACTCCGTGTTTGTGCAGTAAGAAATCAGACATTTACAGGAGCCTGGGATTACCATTATATTCCAGGTTAGTTGGTGGTTGTATGTTGCTTAAAACTTATGCCTTACTGCAGGGAAGGGTATCCTCAATGAAAGAATGTCAAACAGCCAAGCAGTGATAATGCCACAAGAGACTATTCCTGAAGCAGAAACTCTGTGGTAGCTGATTTTAAGGCCATGGAAGGTCACATAACAATGGAAAGCCATTTCAGGTGTGATCCTCTGGCTGGAAGAAAAAAGCAGGTAGCTGAGCGTGCTCGCCAATTTGAACAACATTCACCAATATTTCATAGTATTATACTAATGGTGATTCCAAGCCGTTTGAAGATTGTATCCAGTTCTACATTACACTGACCGAGACTCTCATTATATTAGCATCTAAAGTGTAACCGTTTATACATTATCTTTCGAACCTAATGTATACAGAATGTAAAGACATGCATGTATCAGTGTTTTGTATTGCTTATACAACTTTTAACCCCTCTATAAAGGAGTTATACAACGTAAATGCAAATATAGACAGACATGGAAAGTACAGATAAAGTACACACACACACACACACATGTTCATGAGGGAAATGATGAACTACTACACTGCATTGCACTTTGCAGTATACTACTTAGTGACAGCAAGTATTATTACAATATGGATCTCTGTGTAGTTGTTCCAGAGGGATACCCTTCCCTGCAGTAAGGCATAAGTTCTAAGCAACATATAACCACCAACTATAATATAATGGTAATTCCAGGCTCCTGTAAATGTCTGATTTCCTACTGCACAAACACGGAGTGTTATCTAGGACACACAGTGTAGTTGTTCCAGATGACTACATGTTCTACTTTTGTCAAGCAACCACTATGTGCTATACCTACAGATGCATTACAGTGATACAAAATGGCAGGACACACCTATATGCTTCCCTCTGTCTCGAACTGTTAAGGTGACACTCCATTGAACATACCTGATGCATAAGGCAGACTGAGAAGCCACACAGGAGTGTCAAGAACAGTTAGACCAACTTCACACTCCACAGTAACAGAGGTCACTGATATGATGGTAAAGCCATCCCCTATTGTCCCTATTGCAATAATACCTCCTGTCAAAACTGGCAGGCTAAATTTAACCTCTAAACATGCTTCTATGTCCCTTTAGGTACTTGTTTTTCAGCTTCAAATGAGGAAGGTTAGTATACAAGTACAGGTATGAGAGAAAGTTGCAGTGAGGCATTAGTCACAACACAAATACAGCCAGTATTTATAGAGGCCCTCGCTTACTATAGTCTCGCGGTCTACTGAGCGTAGCAGTGATGTAATCCACTCATCGCTGTGAATTTTGGGTCTGGGAATGAGGGTAATTACCGAATTAAAAAACTACGAAATGGCCCAAATATACACGGACCACAGTTCAGCTTGCACAGCACAATCTGGACATCAGTTTGTGTAGTTTCGTTGCTCCAACCTCCTCCAAGTGGTGGTAGAGATGCAGTGAAGTAACAATTCTCATATATTGGTGCCTTGCATGTTTTAGGTTCTCAGTTCATCTGTGGCAAACATGTTAAAGTTTAATGGAGATCCTGATACAACAGAAACAGATATTTGTGAGGATGTTTGACCAATTCTTTGCTTGCGTGAATGTGAGAAGCCCTCCTATAATGAGCATGTCAAAAAGCATAAACCCAATCTTAATTAAGCCATACACATCATGCACCAATGAAAGGTTGTAAGTTTGGTACACATTTGTAAGGCAAAGTGTGTAACAAATACTGTTATCTTTATTAGTAATTAAAAAGGGACTTCTTAGGGTATTTGGATGAATGGGAAAGAAGTGTAAATGCTAGAGATGATATATGTAATGCTGACAAAGCAAAGCTTATGCTTAGTAAAGAAACTGTTGAAGGTCTTTGCATAACAGGTTAGTCTAGGCATCACCTTATATGTGTAGCAAAATACAATACCTTTCTATGTTTTAGATTCATCTTTTGTTGAACTTATAAATAATTTTATTGAGCTGTCTGATTTTACTCCATGGAAAATAAGTTCTAAGTGAACAACTATCCCAAGATCCCATTGAAAACTATTGTGGACAATTAAGATCGAAAGGTAGGCAGTGCCAGAGCGACAGGTGTCATATAGAGAAATGAGCAGTCACCAAAGTTGTAAAAGTTACATTTTTTTGGTTTCTGAGATTCCATCGCATGTTTTCTGTTGCGCATATTGAGAAAGAACAAGATTCTTTTTGTGAATAAGGGCTATTAATAATGTATAGCAAACGCCTAAACTTGATAATTACTAACTAGTCCAAGATGATACTTAACTTGTGGCAACATAATCCTGTTGCTCAGTATCCTCTGTCATTAGATTCCAAAATAAAAATCCCCACCTTTATATTGAAAGTTTTGGTTCCTGGAGGCAAAATAGTGCTTTCTGTAGACAAGTACATAAAATCCATTTTTCCTGACCTAATTACAGTATTCCACCAGCTATAAATCTTGACTCGTGATGGATTTTTCACTTGCGGCAACGAATTCTGGTCCACTATTACACCAATGTGTTCTTCTGTGGTGAAAGCGCATGTATTACCTTAAATCTGGAGGATTTATATTATAATGGTCATTGCTGCTCATGATTCAATGTATTATATGTATATTGTAATGTATTATAAATGGCGGCTAATGCCATATATGGCGTTACTCTTGTAATACCCTCGCTCGTTCCCGGCCCCATTTGGAAAATTAATAAGCATCACGTTAACCTAAATTACATAAATAATATAACAGAAACAGCTCAAATTATAATTTCCGCAAGATATTTATAACTAAGACAAAACACCTCAAATCACTTTTTTTTTTTATATACAAGGTCAGTTACTATAGTACGTATTGCACTCTGTGTGTACCGATTACGTTTGTGTTTATGCATGTATGCCTATAAGAAGGCTTATACATGCATACTACCCAACTTTCAATCCACCATTATTGTGTGTGCGTGCGTGTGACACACAAATACACACGCATACACTTACATACGCATATATATACACTCACATGTGTAGACAAACACAAGCTTTCAATCCGCCCTTTGTGACATGCACATACACACACATACACTTACATGCACACGCACATACATACATACACGCACCCACACATTGACAAGGCTTTTGGAGAAGGGCGTTCGGATGGGAAAGCATGGTATAATGTATTAGGCCAAACCTGGCAATAGGCATACATCGGGACACACTGGCATACATACGTTGGGACATACGATTAGAGTGTGCGAGGGGAGGAGAGGCCGGGGGAGGGAGACAAAGTTGTGGGTATGCAGCTACATGTATACATACATAGAGCCATGTGCACGTGTTTGTGTGTGGTAGAGATATGCAGATCTATAGGCTTTTCTAACAGTGACTTGCATGCTATGACCTTTTGCAGTGCTGGTTACATGTAACACATACCTTCAGTTGCTTTCCAACCATTGGGGTTGCAAGATTAATGCAATTATGAAATGGGGTACATACTGCACCGTGGTCATTGTGCGGCTGTCTGGTGTTCGATTGGCAGTGTGAAAAGCGAGCTTGAGTACTAAGTACAGGTGGTTAGTTAATCTTCTCCCCCTTGTCCTGTAAAATAGGCGTTGCCACAATAACCTGTGTAATGTGTTTGTTGAGTTCTGCCATCATACCCACATTGGAGTGAGGGTAGAGTTGGGCAGTGGTCTTACACCTGACCTAAGCCATACCTGGCCAGCAGATGTACTTGTCCTCAATTGGGAGAGAGGAAAACATGATGCCTTTACATCACAGTGAGCTCTCCCTTAATCCCTTCAATCCTAACAGCAGCAAGCCTGTCTGAAGGGGCTGCAGCAGAGGAGGCTGAGACCAGAAAGCATAAAGTGTTTGGAGCTGGGCTGGGTGTATACAGCATACCCAAACTATCTATATATGTACATTTGTACATTTGCAAATGGAACGTTCTATACGAAAATGGGCCTTGTGGATTTCATTTTATAACATAAAATTTACATCGATATATCTTCCGAAATATTAACGCTATCGGGTTCCTATTTTTAACACAACATACCACACCATTATTATATGTGAAAATCCATTTTGGTGTCTTACACATGCGGGGTACCTACGTTTCAAGGTCCGATACCCCGTAGGGTACAAAACGGCCACATTTTCAGGTAGGAGTGTCCAAATCGGTTCAAAATAGGTACCTATGTAGAAGGGTCCTACCGCTATTGATTGTTCTGTTCGTTAATTTTTGCTTTATCCGTTGTGGAGATACAAGTGTGCAAAGAAATTGCATATTTTCCGGGCGTTACGCGCCATTAACGTATTACGAGGACGTCCTCGAAGCCAGTTGTAATATGTTCATGGCTCGAATCGCGCCCTTCTCAGTCCTTGAACCGCTTCCATTCTCCCGAGTGGGACTGAGAAAGGCGCGATTCGAGCGGGAAAAGTGGACTTTAATTTGCATTGCTGTATCTCCATAACGGATAAGGTAAAAATCAACGATCTGCAGAAATAAACAGTGACAGGACTCCTTTACGTGCATATCGATTTTGAAGTGATTTGGACATTCCTGCAGGGAGCTACTGGGATTTTGAACCCCTCGGGGTACTGTGCCTTGTAACGTCGGCAAGGAGCAAGGGTAAGACACCAAAATCGATTTTCGTTGAGAGAAGTGGTGTGGCAAGAAGTGTTCGAAATAGGAAATTGATAGCTTAAACCGTTACGGAGTTTTAGCGATTCAAACGTGAAGCATTTTTATAACTTTTTATATATATAGCCACTTTTCATTTTCTCGGAAACTGACCCATATGTGTATATACAGAGCACGATGCCACCAATTAGCCAAGCTTGAAATTGAGGCAGCAACCTCTCCATAACACACACACACATACACACACACACCACACACACACACGCACACACACACACACACACACACACACACACACACACACACCACACACACACACACACACACACACACACACACACACACACACACACACACACACACGCAACACATATACCGTGGCTGGATTGAAGCTGGGTAGTATACAGGTGCGTAACCTTGGGTATCCTTTTTGTGCTGGTCATGTTTATAAATGTGCTACATGTAGTGTTGTGTGTGAAATATGGGGGTGTTGTCATGTAGCATGGTGTAAAAGAGGAGATCGAGGCTCTTGAGAAGAGAAGGGGGGTGCTGTTTGAGAGCAGACCATGGTATGGGAAGCGGCTGTATTGTAAAATGGTGGAGTGCAGGAAGACCTCTAGATTACATCAAGGGTCAGATTGGTGGTTTTGTACAACATTAACTTTACCACGGGTGCAGACCTTCAAGGCTGTTTCATTAGGTCTCGTCCCCATCCCCTGTTTGGAGACAGGCCTAGTTACCGCATGGCACTGGAATGTGGCTTATCCTTTATCTGTACAACGTAAGCTCACTATGAGTTGATATTTTGGTCAGGCGCCCTTCGAGGACTAAAACAGTATAAATTTCATCTTTGTTGTATGTACATACGCGAGAAGAGAGGGCCGAGACTAAATGCGCTTTCTTTTGAGTTGTTCCTGTCACTAGGCTTTTTTGAGAAATCCGCCAGGCCAACTTAAATAGCTCTTTTAGAAACGTCTACTCAAGAGATGGCTGTATTTGGTTCTGTTTAGGGTGTAATGGGGCTTATTTTATGCGCGTCGTGGCAATGCTTTGAATAGGACAGATTTTTACATAGTGAAGTGGTCCTCTCATAATGCACATGTGAGACTTAAGTATAACTGTTACTTATACGGATATACTGACACACATATACGTGGAAAAAAAATCACATACTATTCTTTGCGTTTTCTTTTTTGGCTTAGCTTTTCTGGCCTCAAAGACTTCAGCCTGGGACACAGACTCAGGTAGTGTTCTTGCATAACTTTAGCCTCTGTACTTTGTTAGCCATACTGCCATACGTCCTGTACAACTTTTTGAAATGGATTTGTATAGCTTCTGTGCCCTGTTCTCTCATCAGCCCAAAGCCTGCATTGTTCATGTCCACCCATTCACTGACATGGTCTTTGAGTAGGTGCATCTTTACTGTCCTTTTCATGCCAGGACAAGCATGGCCTAAATAACTGAAGAATTCTTGTATGGAATCTGCTGTAATAAAAGCCATCATGATCATGTGTTATTATTGGCAATGCATGCATGTTGTGAATGGATCGATACTTACCAAGTGTACTCTTGTCCTGTTCAGTTATACAGTTCTTGTTGTAGAAGTTGTGGCACTGAGAGAACAAAGAGAAGGCTGTCTTATACTTCTCACACAGAGCCGTTGCTTCCTCAACCAGTTGTGGTGAGTGCTTCAGCGCAGTGTCAATTAGGGATGATCACAGTGTGTGTGTCTATGTTGATCCTAAGTACTGTATCAGAGGGTGCAAATAATCCATATACCAAAGTGCATTCCACTTACCAATCAGCTATCTTCTTGCTGCATCTTTCATTTTCCTCTACCGGACTGGAGAGAAGAGGACTAGACTCTCCTACACTGTACCTTACCTTTATCCTAGACTGCACAGTTTGACTTTGTGGAACACCATCATTTCCATCAACGCTTGCTGTGGCAGACATTCTCGCATCAAGCAAAGCATTCCATATTTCTTCAATGGAGCTCACGTGTAGATTGGCGGGAGATAATCGGGCAGTGCAGTGTGGCTCGGCTTCAAAAGGATTTACACATATTGCTATCCGGACGTTATTCCTCTATTCGTCCATTGTGTTTTATTGTGATACTCAGTACATGATTACAGGGTCAGAAAAGCCGTGCGCGCTAACAAGCAACGTACTTTTTCATCTAGGGATGGGATAGTACTGTGTAGACGGTCAACAGACAAACAAGGGGCAAAAAGGTTCGATGACATCTGGTACGCTACCGGTATGTGAACTGGGAACTCGATCGACCCTTATTTTATTTTCTTTAGGTACAATATTGACGGGATACATCGTATAGTCAATTGTCTCTTCTCTCTCTAAAAGTAACATGAAACAGCAGACCACAAAGATCCAACAGTCGCCATGAGCACATATGCTAATTTGGGGACAGTCCCCGAGCAGTCTAGCGCCTTTTATACGCCCTTTTGCGCATCGCGTTGCGCAGCTCAATAATCGGACTATTTACGCGCCGTGTCCTTCTGTTGTGTACGTGACATGGCTTGTATGAGCCGAAATCCTAATACGACCATGCATGCACTGTTCTAACAGCATACTCCCCAAATAATCCGACGCATGTATAACCGCTGTTTACTGTTCAACACACGGTCAACAGGTGTCTCTAATCGGAACTTCTTGGTATCCATGTGTTGTTAAACGAACCGATAGTTTTGCATCACTCTGAGACCCACCGTGGGTAACTCAGAGGTGAGTGAGTTAATCCCCACGGGGTTTAACTCTTTCGTGGCAATAGCGCCACAGCTGCTATAATGCCTCTTTTTCATCTAACCATTAACGAATTTTGATTCAACACATAGATGTATTTCCTTGTCAAATGGTATACAGACACCTATGAAAGTGAGTACTGAATACGTTAATTAAAGACAAAATCATTCTCATTTCAGCTAGTAGAAATGTGTGTTTATCTGTCAAGTTTTTGATGAAAGGTTTCTATTTGTAAAAGTCTTGAGTGATTCACACAATTTTTTTATCGTATACGCATGTGCATCATGTAGCACAGATATCAAAATTCAACACCCACTAGAGATCATGCTACTCAGTAATAATTCTATTAACGTCATTTCTGTAAATAATGCGCATGCTACAGAACAGCTATTTTTAAAAAGGTAATGTAAACTAGTTTGATGAGGTAGTAAGGACCAATGTGTATTCGCTCTACTTGTCCTTACGTGTATCTCATGCTTATATTATATTACGTGTTCTGCTGGCTATTCACATACCTTATACACCTTCAGAGATAAAAGCTGGCTTAACTAGATAAGGAGGTTTCTGGCCAGCCAGTGATGGATCCAGATTTTCTGTCAATGTGGGCGGCGGGACTCGCTGGATGCGGTGGAGGCATGGTCCCACACTAATTATCTATCTAGTGCAGTGAGCGTGGGTCTCCAGGGTGACAGATTGCCATATGTTACCATAGGCACGATTTCTTTCACCTTTAGTGGGCAAGTGAGACCTGAACTGACATTTAAACTAGGGAAGAGGTGGGGGGGGGGGGGGGGGGGGGGGAGGGGGGGGATTACTTGGAAATATAACTGTTATTCACTATAATGATAAAATAGTACTGTCACTGATGAGTGGTAATTAATCCATTGGAGCAAGTGAAAATTCCTTCACATGTCAAGAATTATAGCTAGTGGAATGCTTGTAATTAGGTCAGAACTGAAAAATGCATTTTATGCCGTACTTGTCTACGAATTAAAAGCACTATTTTGCCTCTCTGTAACTAAAACTTTCAATATAAAGGTGCTGGTAATTTAGTGACAGGTAAAGATTCCGTTGGCGCAAGTGATGTATCACCTTAGACTAGTTGTTATGAAGTATAGTTTTTATCTGTACATTATTAATAGCCCTTATTCTGGAAGTCTCTCATCTATATAGCTTCCTAATACAACTTACTGTTGTAACCTCAACTTTCATGCATGCATGACCACCGTGTAATGGTGTTATAGTGCATGGGCAGCTCATTGATGGTACACTTACATCAATGCATGGGTTTGTAGCAATGCATGAACAGTGCTATATGCGTCATATGTTACATTTCCTTTTATGTTGTGTACTCGACACAAGTTGACAGCTGAATTGCTTGAAATTAATGTACGCGTACAGGTTCCTGATTTAACCGCATCCCCAGGTCGCCCCTTTCTTGGTCGGTGTGATGCTGCACAGAAGCTTCGGACGTACAGTAAATCAATCGTGTCTCCGAATGGAGTTGTGCTAACCCGAAGCATGTTTCTTATTTTGTTAGGGCACAACCAAATGGAAAAGGCAGATGGTTGATGTGGAATTGCACGGTGGGTTGGCTCGATCGAATGTTCAATGACAAAAGGTCAACGAGCTAGATCAAAACAGAGCTCACGTGATTGTGACTCGCGAGCTTATCCCCACCGCTAGCGACTCTGAGGTGTGTGAGTTGATCCTGATAAGGGGGGTTAATAAAGTGATACACATAAAATTGCTTAGTTGAATTAGCTTCTTGGACTGTGTAGTTTAAATCAGGGCCGGATTAAGGTATATGCATGGCCCTGAGCTAATAATATAAGGGGTCCCCTGTACATGTAACACAATATATTCAACAGAAGGTTGCAAACTGGTGTCTTCAACTGCAGACCATATGATCTCATCCTGCAAAAGAATTCACACTATACATTCATTGTAATTGAGGCACAGATCCAGGCCAAAACCAAGTGCATTAATCAGAGTGACAGCAAAGCCAAGACACAATGCATCAGAGATATAGAGCATGCCTCCTCCACTCCTTTCTTCACTACTGGTGAAATGGGGCATTGTCTATAAATGCCTGCATGGCAGACCAACGTCTGAACTTGTCTTACAGTCAAACGATTCGATGGCTGCAATGCCAGTGCAATGCTAAGAACAACCTAGAGTTGCTGATCGTATAAAAATTATGACCTGCATCATTGTATTTATTTGTAAAAAAGAAAATTAAACAGGAAAAAAAGAAAGGTCTATTTGTTGAATCGATCTCCGACAACTCATTTCGCAGACTGAATGTCACTGAAGTTGCAGATCACGATAGCTTCACTACTTCGGAGGGAAGTTATACCGCAGTGTGCGGTTCACTGTTTTGTTTTTGTACAGTGCAATCCAGTGTTGCATACTTCAAAGCCATATGTAAAAACCAATTCAAGGGTGGAAACTGAGGTTTGCGATGATCGATGGTTATCGGTTCAGGGCTTCAGCTGCAACAGATACTACCACTTCGTTTTGAATTAGCTTCTTCACTTTGACTTTGCACCAAGGCCCGCTCAACTGTTGCAACATCAACGCGACACCGTACTTGCCAGTGAAAGTACGCGCGAGCCACAACTGCACCTCTGTGCATGCATCATGTCCGGTAGGAATCTAGGATTGGTCTGTCATCGTGTCTCCTGAGGGTTGGTTCTAGTATGTGCATGTCCCACATCCTTTGAACATACATCATGCATGGGATTGGTCCTCTAAAGGTACTGTACACATACTACGTACACTGCCCAACACACATAAACATTTGAGAGAGAGAGAGAGAGAGAGAGAGGAGAGAGAGAGAAGAGAGAGAGAGAGAGAGAGAGAGAG